>CM017569.1:13502993-13545493 GCA_007844125.1 Sinonovacula constricta
TTTCTAATTTTAACCCGTCTTGGTAAAATGTGAGTCAATAAAGACAGTAGGATTGTGTAAACGAAGTCATTCCAGCATTTAAGGAAATCCGTAAGCCATGGGGCACGTAACGATATACGAGGCATATGCGTTGCTACTTAGTCTGCTTATTGATGATATAATCTACAGCGACGTTGGTGCGGATATTTTGAAGATTGAATTGGAGATATTGCTTGATTTTGTGTGATAAAAAGCGTTTCAGTTGTGTATTGAGTGAACGAAGTCTTGAGCCACAGGAGTCAAGTATACATGTATACATGTATTTGTATATAATATTACACTTAGAGATGCTTTAGGTGAATAGAATTGCACATATTTTGTCTTACATTGCAGGGTCTTGTTAAAAGCTACTGTTGCCTACCGGACAACTTTGATTAAGACTGGTGTTCATTTTCCGCTTATTTTTTAATGTATACACCAGATTAATCGTCTATTTTTTCTTCTAAATGCTTCTTAGACATTGCTTTTTAAGAAATAATGTACATATCATTTCTTGTGAAGCAAATCAATTATAGAAGTAAAAGTACTTTTTTAAACTATGCATTGGACATTATTTATGAGTAGCTACGCCTTTTTGAGAGACGACTGTTACAAGCACAGCCATTTATTTTTATTGATTGACTAACATAATGCAGCTTAGCTTACCTTTTTGAAATTGATTGTTTAAATACTAACTTACTTGTATAAAATAAGATGTTTTGTGTTATTTAGTAACAAATATTATACAACCTAATGCAAAAAGTGGCGGTTATTTGCTAGCATTTTATTAATTTACTTCAAGTGCATAACCTTTTCCCAATTATCAGCAAGTACATATTTAAAGGAGAAGACACAAACCTGTGACGTGTATGCTGGTCCGGAGAAAGTGTAGATACAGATTCTCCTTCTTGGAGCTGTCTTATCAGAAAATGCACTTTTCTGAAGGGTCAAAAATATATCTTATCTAATACACGAAGTCGTTAGCACATGATTGATAATTTTATTGATATTATTGAAAAGTGTAGCGGACAAACGGCTTAATACCGACAGAAAGGCAGTAGAAAGAAAAACACAGATTCCTCCATGCATACGAATGAGTCGTGAGCGTACGTGTGACCAAGGAGAAATACCGTCTGACAAGGACGTTAGAAACGAAACAGAAAACAATGCTAGCTGAGAACACGCTACTGTGGCATATTAAGATGCCAATATTACGCTGAGAGAGCTTGCAATTCCAGTTCTTGGCATATATACCAGCGAGAGGCTGTCGATCAATAGAATGGCTAGATCGCTCTCTTTTCTACGTCGCGGATCGACCGAATGCGTTTGGACTAACCGCTTGTGTTGAGTGTGTACATATTGATATTACAAACGTCAAGTTTTCTTACACTGTGTTTGTGGATTTTCAATTGTTCCGTTTACGTTACGACAAACATGGAACCCGGTAAGAAAGTGTTTTATTGTATGCATTGAGTCAATTTTGTAGTAATGCATGTTAGAAATAGCAACCAGGATTACTTAGGGTTGTAGAATAGAAACAGTTGATTGCTGGAGAGAAACTGATTCTGGAGCATCATAGGAGTTCATGCATGTGGAAAGTTTTGCAAAAAAGATTTGAGTTATGGTTTTGAAATTGGAGTTATTGCATTTGAATACATAGTATAATATAAATGTTAGAAACATACTATAAATATAGGAAATGCAATTGCACACTATTGTTGCACTGGTTTTGTGGGTAATGTTTTTTTAATATTGGACAGTCGGCACTAACAGGTTTGGCTTTGAAACAAACCCTTAAAATTATAGCGAGATGTTATAATTGATTTTTATTGATTTATTAATGATTCAATACCTTGACTTGCAATGATAATCATGACTAATGAAACTTACAGAATGAAAGACATTATTTCCAAACAACAACAACAACTAGGCATATGCTCCAAAAAGCGTGTACAAGATTCACCATTGTATAGTTTCAACATTCAAAGTGAATCAGAGTTATATTTTGATTTTGACCCACATTATTATAACCTTTTAATAACAGCATGTTTATAATGGTGTTTGGTCACATAAGTTGTATGCGCCATGTAAAGTATTCTAATTTAAATTCACAGTGCAAATTTTAGATTGTATCATAATAAATATTTGGTATTTACTGACCATGGACAAATTACGTTTTGTTTACTTGTTCTATTCAACTTTCGCTGTAAATTCCAAAGTTAGTTCCTGTTGTTAGCCTAGCAGTTCATATCCGAACAGATTGACTTGTGTGTATGGCTGAAGGTGCCAATAACCCACACGACCAGCTCGTAATTAAATATTATTTTATGCAGAATTTCTTCTAAATATAATTGCTAATGACTCTGTCACACGGACTAAAGCAACAATATGTTACTCCAAAAGGCAGTTCGCGTGGTTATTATCTAATCGATAATTGGTATACCCATTGCCTTTACACAGTCAAATGATTCCTTTTATTAGCATGGCTGATCACCATGCAAATATCAACAATATGAACTTGTCAAAATCCTTTGATCGGTACATGATAAAACAACAGAGTCCAGCGATTTAGACGATAAAATTAATTTATTTTATAAAACGTAAATCTTACTAGAAAAATGCATAGAAGAGGGAATAGGTGCATAAATAAGGCATGTGTATAAATGTGTAGTATATAATATTTCGAAAGGGTAAAAATAGGTAGCAAAGCAGACTAGTAGCTTTCTTATTTTATTTTTTTATTTATTAGGTTTCTTTTGGGCATGTGTGTTTCAACGGCACTTCTATCTGGGGATTGTAAACACGTTAACAAAGTTCAGTTAAACAATATGTATCATCTTCCGACATAAAATCATGTCGTTAAACAAGATAATTGATACAAATAATTTAATAATTTATAACACAACTTTTAATTTTATCCGTGAAAGGTGTTAAAATAGGCAAGAAAAAAAACACCATAATTGTTTGAAATGGGATTTTTAGGTTGGGTAATACAATTACAAATCTAATTCATTTAGAATACTTGCCTAGAGCATATTGACCTTCACATGGTAAAAGTATTATAGGCATAGAAAGTGTTATTGAAACGTTTTAACAGATGTACTTGTTATGCTGATATTTATCTGTCGTATAAACATCTTATTGCTAGCATAGTTTCATTAATCTATTACACGATTGTCAGCATGCATATTTGGAAATGTTTTAATCTACAAATGTATGACCATACCATTAAGCTAATAGTTTCATACAGTGGTAACATTACATTTTAGTGGGAGAAATTATTCAGTAGGTGACAGATGTGTGCCTACATGTACAGGAAAGGTTGATGACATATAGATAATGTTCAGGTTTTGATGTACGTTTATAAAGGAAATTCGGTTCTGTAACATCATTGTACTGTAACTACCTTTTAATACTAAGTTTATATTAGTCTACATATGTTTTTCCGAACGCCTTCTGTTGTTTATTTTTAACGTTTCAGGGTGTCGTGCATATGCTTAGTTTATCGTTTATTATGGTAGCTATTTTGTTTATTTTAATTCTAAATTGAATTTATCATAAAACAGCCCTTCACTTACTCAGCATGAAATATTAACAATGTAAATATGTCGATAAAGGGCGCCTGCTGCCGAACTGTTACAGTTGTCTATACCAATCCCTGTAAGGGTTCGAGTCGCATTTGGGCTGAGTTAGCCCAGTTGACCTGGTCTGCGCCTGTGGTGTCCATCCAGACATTCTGTACTCTCACTATCATTATCTGGGGTCGCCATAATTGCCATGTTTCTGATGTATCCAAGCAGAAATAACATCAACAAACAAATCAATTGATAACTTAACATTGGGTAATTAACAATGCACGAATTGTTGAGAGCTTGTAACTGCATATTTGTTCAAACGTTTTCCATGATAATGTATTCAGTTACTGTATGCCAAAATGCGATACTCGGTCGGTTTTCAATAGTTTTTGTTTACACATATTTGTTCAAAATTAATAACTTAATTGCAGGTCGAGGATAAACATTATTTTTTATTTAGAGAATATTCTGTCAGGGTATTAAGTTGCACAAAAATCATATTTATTGACCGTTGAACATTCAATGCATTGATTTAATCTTGTGATATATTTGCTTGCGACATCGTTACTTGATGCTAGAGATGTGTCGTTGATCGTTATGAGGCGATACACTCTTTATCCAATATATAACTCTAGGCATACTGAATTCTTGAGTGCTGATATTTATAATTCTTTAAGTATTTGTTCTTTTTCCATCACTATAGTTCAATTTACTGCCTCATTCCGAAGGCAGAGTTAGCTCTTGCTTGCTATAATAAATATAAAAGAGTTGTAACAATTGAATGGCTTTATTTTTTGAGGATGCACGCGTTAGAAAAAACTCGGAGAAGAAGCATATAGATTGATGTGTCATTATTTAAGTGAAAAGAAATCTTCTACAAAACTTTAAAACAGGTCCTATCTTATTTATGAACTATCACCAGAGTTTCATGAGTTTGAACAAATAGTTTGTCTATTCATATTTTACAAATTACAAGTTTTCCTCTTGACTTGCATGAAACAAACGTACGCCAGTGACATTGCTTTCGTTATGTTTTGTTTATTGTCTTTTATATTTACAACGATGAACATGTTTATAAAGTTGCCGTTCAGCTCTGTTAAGATATTCTTCCAGACCTTTGTCGTTTGTACATGTATATAAACAATTGCTTTAATATCTTGTCCGTGCCATGATTGCATTTTGGTGACTAACATGAAGATGAATAAACATAACAAATAAATAACGCCCAATTGTCGATTGTTTATCGTAAACAAACTTTTTGTGTGTTTGTTTTATTTACTGCATGGCCTCTTGTCATTATAGTTTTACACTTACTGGGCAGCTATTTCAAACTGACACTGACTTGAGTTGGATTGTCAGTCAATGAGTGCAATAATTTTATACAGTCGTATTGTTGCTCGGGAATTCATTACGGAGTGCTGGTGAGTTGGCAGTGAGAATGTTAACATGTTTTCCAATAAAATTGGAAACGCTTACCTTGTACAGACTGTGAGACAGATCGTTGCATTGTTTGTCGAATGTTGTTTAGACACCACAAAAAGGAAATAAGTACCATGCCTGCTTCTGCTACTTCCGCATAATATGTGCATGTCACGCTTGTTTCAATGTTCTCCGATACTTTGTTGTATTTTAATATATATATATATATATATATATATATATATATATATATATATATATATATATATATATATATATATATATATATATATATATATATATATATATATATATATATAATTCGCTCTATAACTCTGCTACTTATATCATCGTCCATCTACTTTTCAGCAACTAATATATATCTTACCTCTATTACTCAGCTACCAATATATATCTTCCCTCTATTACTCAGCTACCAATATATATCTTCCCTCTATTAATCAGCTACCAATATTTATCTTCTCTCTTTTAATCAGCTTCTAATATAATATCTTCAATCTGTTACTGAGCGACTTATATAGATCCTCCCTCAATTAATCAGCTATCAAGATAGATCTTCCCTCTTACTCAGCTACCAATATTTATCTTCCCTCTTTTACTCAGCTACTTATACAGATCTTATCTCTTACTAAGCTACATATATTTATCTTCCCTCTTTTACTTAGCTACTAATATAAATCTTACCTTTTACTAAGCTACATATATTTATCTTCCCTCTGTTACTCAGCTACTAATATAGATCTTACCTTTTTACTAAGCTACATATATTTATCTTCCCTCTTTTACTCAGCTACTAATATAGATCGTACCTATTACTAAGCTACTAATATAGATCTTACCTCTTACCAAGCTACACATATTTATCTTCCCTCTTTTACTCAGCTACTTATATAAACCTTACCTCTTACTAAGCTACATATATTTATCTTCCCTCTGTTACTCAGCTACTAATATAGATCTAACCTATTACTAAGCTACTAATATAGATCTTACCTCTTACTAAGCTACATATATTTATCTTCCCTCTTTTACTCAGCTACTAATATAAATCTTACCTCTTATTAAGCTACATATATTTATTTTCCCTCTGTTGCTCAGCTACTAATATAGATCTTAACTAATACTAAGCTACTAATATAGATCTTCCCTCTTACTAATATGATATCTTCCCTCTGTTACTCAGCTACTAATGATTAAGCTTAAAATGAATTATTAGTATTTGTGTTAGTTGTCCGTGTCATTTTCACGTTCCAATCGGTATAATTTGTAAAGGAGAAGTTACCTTTTGTTATCCATTATGAGTACATTTTATCCGCTATATTTCTGATTTCAAACAAACTTACATCTAATGGCAAGACTTTCTCTGACATGGCTACAGTTTCTATGGCAAAGTTATATCTTTGTTCTATTAACTAAGTCCGGTAAGAGCACTTGGTGTGTACTAATTCTGCTATGTTGTGTAATAAATACATTCAGTCAGTGAAAAGGAATTAAACATACATGCGGTATCAAAAGTTTTCTGTATTTCCTGTTAGTTTATCGGTTTACCGATCGTTTAATAATGCTCCATTTGGTAGTATTTCAATAGTTTTGATAATTGAATTTAAAAATATAATGGGTATTATTAACTTTCAGACAGTGGACAAACCTTCGGCTTTTATTTAGTGCATTTTTACACACAAGTAAATGAATGACAATATTGAGTTCTATAGGCTGCAACTTAATTGTCTCTCATTTATTCCATACATTTATTTCATCAAGTGATTTATATGGGTACTAAATTTATATTTCGTTCCGTGTATATATAGCTGTTAAACTTTGTATAATATATTGTTTCTGATAAAATTTGAAATCTAAATAAAACGTGAGGCTAGAAGCACATTGTTCATATCTCGTTTATCATAAATTAAACAAGAACTGAATATCCAATAGGAAAAATCATGACAGATTACACATGTACTTGTACATCAGATGTCGACGAGGGATGAGGGCGAAGGGTGAGGGCGAGGGATGAGGGCGAGGGGTGAGGGCGAGGGATGAGGGCGAGGGGTGAGGGCGAGGGATAAAGAAGGAAGCCATATATAAATGTACAATAAATAACAGACGGTTATTCTGTTGTTGTTGTTTTACTATTTATGTGGTACATGTACAGTTGTTTTGAAATCTTTTCCGCCTCTATTGAATAACATGGCACAATATGGAATATTGTATTTATTATGTGCCACTTATTCGCTAGTCAGTCTGCATTCATTCAGCAATATTAATGTAACATTTGTTAATGAGTTTATCGTACATACGTGTGGATAATCAAGGTTCATCAAATAGCGCCAGTGGTTGAGTGGTTAGATAGCACTCCACCTTTGATATAATGATGGCGGTCAGAAAGATAATCAAAGAGACCTTAAGATGGCAGACATTAGTCTGTCAATTGGTGTCATCATTTGTCCGCCAGTTTGCGGGTGCTATTGCTCTCCACTCTTCGTACTTGAAACTGAAGTTTTCTTAACTTTTTAGGTATTTCAGTAGCAAATCGTTGGATCACGCTATTATTGAATCTCATACTCTACTGGTACAGGTTGAGGCTGCTTTATTGCTAGAAACGGGTTGTTTTTTAGAAAAAACAACAACAAAACAATAACAGTATTTTGCCAAAATTAAGGTAACGTTCTGAGTAACGTTTAAATTAAATGTAATATCGGAATGCTATTTATTTAAATATACACATGACAGTAAAAACAAATAAACATTTGTCTAACTATTGTTTTGCTTTAGCACAGTTACTGTGTTGTAATAAAAGAAATTAGCCTATTACGTTGCGTTTGAAACAAATCGGCTACCACAGAACAGAAGTCATAAAGTGAAAATTGGCTACCAATGATAAGACGGTGAGTCAGTGAACATTTACATTTTCACCATGCACTGCCGAACAAATTATTTCCATATAACTATATCTGTTACTGTTAAGTTTAGAAGCATGTTCGTATTTTAGTCGAAATTGGTTATTTATTTATTTACACACAAACTGTGGACAAAACGTCAGTTTTCAATTAGGCCATACAGTTGTCATATTATCCTACATATCCTACAGTTGTCTGTCAGCCACTCAGTGCATTGATTATAGAGACTGATATAGTTTCTTCGGCAATCGTTGCCGAGTGCTAGGGAGGTATGATTGTAAACGGCACGGGTATCACGTAATCAAAGCAATTATGTTTTACTATAAAAATAGAACTTGCGATTTGTGTTGGTACTTCCAGCAGTGAACGGCTCATGTTTGCGTTTTTAACAGCATACATAACATTTCATAATACCAAGTTTATTTGTAATTCGGGGAGCTAAATTCATTTAGAATAATATAATAGAAAGAATTGTTAAACTATAAGTGTGCTTAATCAATAAAAGCAACGAAGACATTAACACAGTAATAAAATATAACCACTCCTTTGTAAGGCAAATACGTTCTGAATTCATTCAGCCTTACGTGTGATTTTGATTATAAAGTAATGAACATGAAATAATTACTCGAAATGATAACATCTTTTACACCGTTATAATTTCATGATCATCTTTAACAACGTAAGCAGTAGACGCAACAACAAACCAACAATCATACGATAGTCATTTTCGCTGTATAGGGCGTTCATACCAGAATAATATACAACATTTTCTGTCTAAGTCTGCTGCGTTTTAAAATCATAATTGTCGCAAATTTCCCCATACAGTGCCCATTCACCGGTGAGAATAACTATAACTGCTGAACACGCCGCATGGCAATTGCGAGGAAAGAATCATTTACTTTCACTCTGGCGTCACATATAGTTGAAATATCCTGGAGCACTTTTGGAGGAAATAAATCTATAAATACCCATAATATGAATTCATAATTTAATTCAAGACGCCGAGATTACATCGGCCTGCCAATTTATACGACTTCGAAATCAATGAATCCCGTATCTGCCACCAGTTGGATGCTATGTCGCTAGGAGCTTGTCAACGTCGTGAAGGCAGCGGTCTTTTTAGCTAGACTTTCATGGTTCGTTATGTCTTAATAAAAGTGGGAAATTAGGTCGGGCGCATCACTTTGCAACATCTGTTTTCACAGGGAAAGATACCTCCTCTGACTGACTTGCATATTACAATAAAGTCATATAAATTGCATTAACAAATTGGCATATTCTGATTTGCGATGTATATGTAAGAATATGCATGCAAATTGGTAAACTTCAATTTTAATTTTTTCTTACCGAGAAACGTGTATAAGATTAAAAGATTAATAGCACATGCTGTTTGAAGATTTTCCCGTGTATCTGTATAAATACATATCTAGCGTTGACACAGCAAAGGTCATTTTGACTATTTTTGATAACCGCTCGTTAACCTATTCTTACACGTCGACTTTTTAACCTTATCATGTTAGTGTTTGAAAATGAAAATAATTAGAATAAGTAATCTGTAATGTTTTTTCCAAATGCCGAAAAGTAGATTACGTCTTCATGCTAAATTATTGCAAGCAATATTATAATTTTTGTTATCTTGTTATAAAACAGATAGATCAGAAATATTATACATTGCATTGTTATACTGCTATACAAAGTACATACCATTCAAGGCACTGGATTTGACATAGAGTGCATCGAGCTGTGTGGTAAGGTGGTTCTGTACAGTTGGCTGAAAAGTTCCTCGAAATATGTGCATCAACGTTTTAAAATAGGATGTTATTTTAAGAATTGCAGCATTTGTGTTCAAAGATTGTTCAAACATGTTCCATTGATCTTGGTTTGAATTTTTGCTGCTAGTCATCTGGTTAACATGGATGCAATACTTTTCAAACAGAATTTACTCACAGCCAGTGTTGTTATCTTGTTAAATCATATGAGTATTGATAATGCTATTAAATTATTCAGCTACAGAAAAGTATGTTGTTTCTTCAAACAGCATAGTTACAAGACACACCAATCATCAAAAACATTTAAGCGATAACTAAGTTCTGTTCAGTAAAGATAAATGCATAAAAGTGGGTACTCATCGTTGCCATTAGTACTTTTAGTGTATGACAAAACTTCGGCCTTTTGCGTTTTTCATCTATCTGGAGTATATTACAGTTAAACTGTTTCTAAGATTGCGTAATGTTAGTTATACAGACATTGTTATTATTATCTTCAACGATAATTCCAGAAAGTCCAGCAAATATCATGCTATTCGTATATATATGGTGACAATATACAATGTTGACAATTCTAGACAGGTACGGAACTTCTAAACTTCTCAATGTGCCAGAAATAGGCCGTCTTATTTCAGGCTATTCAACGTGTGCCAATTTTACACTGTTGCAAGTGGATAGCAACGATTATTGTTACTTCGCAACGTCCCCTGGAGAATGATTACTCTGGAATATAATTTAGCTTTTATTATTTACATTTTGCCTCTGGCCTGGTAAGATCAAACAAAGTGTTATGTGCTGTTTAGTAGCAATGCGCAATAAACTGTGTTCTATGCAATGTTTGTTCTTTAAAATACGGGTGTAACTGTGAATTATTTCTTATTAGTTAATCTGTTTACCTTAACAAAGTGTCGATCGGAATCAGTCAGCTTTCTGATGAAGCTTTTTGTATCAGAAAGTTTAAATCATCAGTTGCCAACATTTTGTCGGCATTGAGTTAGATAAAGTTGTTGATGTTGTTTCATTTCGATGTGGCTTTGGTGGTTATATATCACGTATTATGTCTAATGGAAGCAGTCATTGTTGTATTGAAAGACACATCTAAAGGGAAGGTGTGTCTGTTGTCATTTTGTATAGAATTTGAATTTACCTAGAAGACATGGTGCTGTGTATTTTGTGTAAATAATTATCCGCGTTGTTCAGATTTAGAACAAACGTAGGTGGCTCACGTGACATTTAGTATAGTATGTAACTTAAAGACAGTGTGCCATCTATCTATTTACTTGATTTGATAGTGTTGTTATTTAATCAGCAATACGCTCTGCAATTTTAATTGCAGAAAATATCTTTGAGAAACTGGCTGTAATAGTTGTAAGTAAAGCATACCTTTGTTATTTACTCAAATATAATGCTGTAAAATTGGAAGCTAATCATGCAGATGCTCAAACAAATACCTGTAAATCTTCACACCTTGCAATAGCGTATTAAATATGCAGGAACGGTCTTACAGACACACTATAGACTGTACTCGCATATACACCCTGTGTAAATAAGTAGTTCAATTTTGCTAGAGAAGTTACTTGGGGGCTAAGTGTAAACAGTGACCTTGTCAAATTCGCCTAAAGAATGACATTACAGTGTTGTCTCACCATCGCATACTACATATTAGCCAATAGCATCACCTGAACCAAAACAGTCATAGTTGGGAAAATATGTATTTTAATTGTTTTGCTGCGCGATTTCGTATCTCTTGAAGCACGTGCACAGGTATTTCCATCCCAGAACACCCTCCAGCTTGGTCATTATACTTTACTGACATACCATCTGTAAGCCGATAATAACACCGACTGTTACAATAAGCCCTCATTCCACTATTTTAAATGTATGTATATGACTCAATACCTGCGGAATTCCTGTATTTGTTCCATATTGCATGTTTTATCCTCTTACCTTGCAGTAATTTCTACCGTTACCATTAAACATGCTGTTTTGTTTAGTCTGCACATTTAAACAGAGCATTATTATCATTTACTGCCTCATTCATCGTATGTAAATCTTCCTTTTCATCAAGAAATGGATCATAAATCGTTATTTTATATATTAACATTTTATAATTTTGTAACTTAGACTTAAACCCCTCGGCAAGGCAAATTATTCATTTACGACCTCATTTAGGAATGTAATTTGGAAATCTAACGCTTGCTTCCTATGCAATATAACTAATAACGGACGGGGTTTTATTGGTCTTAAAAGCTTTAAAATGAAATGAGTTCCCGGTAGCGTTAAAAATGCACCATATCTGGGGCCGATTTAAGTTTAAGATGTTATAACTTGTTTAAACGTTGTTAATTCGTACTATTCAATTAAGTATCCAATGTTTGTAGATTGCATCTCGGTGTCGGCTGTTTTTAATATGTTCATTTCATAGCGAAAGCAAACCCATTACAAGTGACTTGTATGTTTCAAATACTGTCACAAGCGAAAATAAAATAAATCTTGTCCAGCATGACTGAACTAATATACTAAACCAAACTAACTATATGTAATTGACGGGGAAAACGTTACATCTGTATTTTTTCATTTAAAGCCTCCAATGATCTGTACGAGTATATCTGATCAAAGAGCGTAACAGCTAACGTTTGATGTAAATAAAATTAAGCTTGAAGAGAAGTTTATATTTAAAATTTTGTCATCAATTCTTCAAAGGAACATTACTAAGGAAACGTCAGCGCTGGAGTAGTTTTTTATTAAAATAGATTGTGTTGTTGTTTTTTCATTGCTTAATTTGTGAAACCCCTCAGGAATTACGATATTAGAGCTCTGTGAAACCTGTTTTAGCATCCCGGTGTGTTTTTGTTGGCTGAATGACTATTCCAAGGCAGAAAGTGTTGGGTTTGCTTTTTTGTCGTCAAATATTCGTTTTTACTTTTACATTTGACTTGAATACCTGTGTCCTATACCCTTTCAAGTTTTGGTATACTTTGCAATGCTCATAGGACACATTTCCTTATATATAGATATAGTATAGTTTGTGATATGAATGATTGTTAGATTGTATATTAAACAAAAGTATGTGTCATATCATTATAACTGAACAAACCCAAACTGAAAGAAATGCCTACTGCATACGCAAAATATAGTTTTGTGTTACTTGTAACTTTTGACTCATTCAATGCAGATGTCATAAAGTAGGCCTGTTTATAGCAATTTAGCTTCGAAAATGATGAACGTCAAAATAACAGTTACTAGCACGTACACAGAGTAAACAACATGGATGTCATATTGATGTGTATAACAAGAACGTCTGGTAAGAAATTAGGAATTCGCCGACCTTGATTTACAATTTACTGCTTCTTTATGATCAACTAGGCAGGTGAAAGCAACAGCTATAACGTTGGTCCATTGTAAGAAACGAAAAAAGTAAATGAGGGTAATGAAATTATATTTAATTCAATAAGTCTAAGCGCCAGGTTAGAAGCAACACATTGATGTTTGTATGAATGTCTCGTTCGAGGGCAGTGCTCTAACTAAAATGTATTTAAGGACTGAAGAGGAAATGTGCTTCAAGAAAAAAAGAGCTAAAAATGTGACTATATTCGTTGATGAAACTCTACAGCCGAACGCCAATGATTCAATTAGCCAGACAGAAATTAGAAAAGATCACTCTTAAATTGTGCAAAACCCTACATTGAATGAACAAAGTGTGCATCATGTGTGTGTTTTGGAGAGAGACATGTTACTTTGTTAGAAATAAGTGGCATTTCTCTGATAAGAATTAAAAGCATTCCTTGAAAAAAAGAAAAACGGAGAAGTTTTTTTTTTCTCTGCTCGTATGGGATTAAAGGAAGGTTAATATTTGATGCCGCTCGGAGCATATGAATCAGCTTGTGGTGTCTTTAGATTTACATGTCAGCAAGCACGACTGTCCATATATGAGGAGGAACAATTAAAATACCAAATCAAGTATCAGCATACAAATAGTCCTTTTAATAGGTAATATTCATTACAACTGAATACAGGTAACTCCACGTTGTACTGTATGTTTCAAAAGTCGACCCCACCTCTTAAAATTTGCTGCCGTTAATAACAAATAACGTCGTTGAGTTGTTAATTGTATTATACTGCAAGAAAAAGATACATATCTTCCTGCTGACTAGATGAGTGTCAGTTGTTATTATTTTAATGTGTAATTTGTCTGTCCTAATAAAAATATGTGGAAATCTCATTCATCTCCATATTTAAGTCGGCCTGATTCCACATTTGCGTAATATCATCGCAAACACATAATCTGACAAACTCCAAATTATCGGTCATCAAACGGTAACACAAATCACATGAATCATCCGTCACGGATGTTCTTTCAAATTAATCCCCAACCTGCTAGCGACAACTTAATCGGGCTTAGTCTAATAGTGCCCGCTGGAAGCTCTCAGAACAGGATCTGCAATTGCTGCAGCATATTGTTTAGCGATATGACAATACCATGAAAATGGTATGTAGTTGTAAGCATTAGATGTGTATTTAGTTATAATCTAGCATGGTCAGGCTTGAGTTCTTTTGACCTACATTTGCCATTAACACGCTTGTTCAGAGAGAAAATACTATCGCCATTGAGTGCCATATGTCGGCTATTATAAGAGGCTCGGAGAAGAAAAAAAAGATCTCAAAAAGACATCGGGCTGCTGTTAACAAACAAATCAATAGAAAACCGTTCGCTTCTGAATGACAAGATTACTTCGTAGACGATAGATCGATCTGAGGTTGTCTCATACTCGCGATGCAAATAATCTTCCCGCCAATTTTTATGTCGGTTTTCCCATCTACATGTGTTGTCTCTTACCAACCGCGCTCTATCTGTCTTGTGTTTCTGTACATTTTCAGTCAAATGGTTTGCAAAGCATTCACCATGCAATGTACATATTTCCTTAAAAGATGTGTTTAGTATTCAGTTGATTTGGGTTCTAGAGCAACCTACCTTTACAATGCCAACTTATCTACGACGAAAACATGGTAACACGCGCGCTCACGTGTGCAAAACAAGACACGTATTTAAACCTTCCTTTTACAATATTTATGTACAGGTAGTCGTATGACGTCATAACGTATCCACAAACACCAATTTGGATTTGGCTTGTAGGTTAAACAACACTAAATGAATGTGTTATTTACTGTATAGTAAATGTCACAACTTTGGAAGAAATTTAACAGCGATCCATTTCCTTAGGCTCACGAAAACTGTGTAAAGTGAGACAGACCAATGTATGATCAAATTACCAGGCCATATCAGAAGGAAATAAATGCGTCACCAAGACGGTTATCTTCCGCTGAAAACATTCACAGTAATTTTTGAATTGTGTACCCGCACCTTTTCTATGAAATGACCAGTTCCGGTCTAAATGAATCAGTCCATTATTGAGCATAGGGGTGTACTTATTTTGCGTTTTCATAACACGTCGAGTTTCCTGCTTTGTTCTGCCTCGTATTTATAATTGTATTAAATTTATTAAAATGTAAGAAAACTTAACAAATTACGCGATACAGTATATCCTTATATTAGCCATTGTTTAAAAAATTGATAAAATAAAAACATAATGGAGAATTCATCACAAAAAATGATTCTCGCAAAGTGGATTCGACCAGAGTAATTATTAGATTAGTGTTCTGACACTTTACCCATTACATTTCTAGTCACTACTGTCAAACATTGTTGAACATATACACTGATCTGTTTGTAACCAATAGTTACTTGTTTGCATCCAGTCTGTTAGTTTGTCGAACCTTAACTGAAGTAAATGAGATGCTATATTAATTCTGTAAGACTTTGGTCAGATAATGGGTACAATTTACCGCAATTATTTTAAGATATATTGTATATCACAACTTGTCAGAAAGTATTTACAACCGACAATAAATTATGTCTCAGCAAAATTGAAAAACCTTCCCCTAAAATGCTTTATTTACCAAACACAATTGTGTACTGACCCTTACATCTTAGGTCCGTTTACTGGTTCTATTACAGAAGTGTTGATGTATTGTTTTCTGTTGCACAGAAAGAAATTGTTTCCTAGAAAGCTGTCTTGCGTGCGGTATAATTTATATCTGGCATAGTTTTGGTCCTATCTATCAGTAGTCAATGCCTAACGCAGTCTTGCTATACTTTCGTGATAGTATCGCGGGTTTGAGGGTAAATATCAACTGCTCTATTGATTCGCAGCATCAACAAAGACTTCAGTCAACAAATAATCGCTGACCTATGATGAAAAATATAGGATAAACGGAACCTTAGTGCTCGAGAGTAATTGGATGTTGAATAAACTGATTATAGAGAATACATTTGTACTTTTGAGACATGTCCTTGACATTGAGTTGCACGCATGGTCGTTCTGGAAATTATGGTACAAATGTTTTACAGAGTATGGCATAAACATATAGCGGCTGCTGTATTTTGCCCTACTGGATCTTAAAAGGTCCTGCGCCGTGTTAAACTAATATCAGAGGAAATTTTACATTAATGTTTAACTTTTGTAAAAATGTTAAACTCTTCATTTAAATATATGAAACGCGTATATGGTATAATACAAGTTTCATTACACCGAGCAAGGTTTTTTAAATTAAAATACGCAATGATCCACAATATCTTAATTCTCATCTCTACGAAGACTATATATACAAAGACAATAACATTTACGATAATATTTAAACAGCAGCGACCATTTTTTCTGGACTTTTTTCTCATAAATATTATTTAATACGGGTCAAAACTCCACAAATTCAACAATTCGTAATAAGGTTGTTCATTCTACTTTTTCAGTTGTGACAGGTGTTAATTATATATACCAGTCAGTCCCTAGTCACTTTTATGTCATTGAACAATGACGCAATTATTAACAACTTGGCTTTCCAAACCGTCCGACTTTTAAAGTGAATAGCTAAAATCAAGTTTGCATAGATGACAATTTGGAATAATTGGAGAATACAAAAAATAAATTGTCTTGTTTGTGTGGATATCTTCTGTATCTACGTTTGCTGTCATTGTAATTCTGCTTTGAACAGTTGGGAAATCATTTTTTGGTGCTTCTAAGATAAAAAAAAAACACCCTAAGATCATTCAATGTCTCTTGTTAGTTTATGAATTTTCTTTACAATTTAATTATCTGTTCCATATCTTTAGAGAACGCATGCATTATGTGTGATGTAACTACGCCTTAGGCATGCAATTATGTATAAAAGGTGTTTTACAAAAAAAAAACAACTTCATTTTGCAATTTAAAACAAAACACTACTTGACTTATGTCTTGAATTGCACATAAACATTAGACCATAATTACAGACTTTTACGTATACGTATAAACGAGTACCATACTATGTATCTTATTAATCAGTTGTAACAGGCAAGCAGTTTACTTGGCAAACCATTCTTCATAGAATGTAAGGTATCGGGGTTTCAGTCTTCATATATCCATATATCATATTTCTGGTAAGTGACAATATATGCACATTCCACTGAAAGAAAGTCAATATAATTATGCATATATTTATGACTATGACACCTGGGTTGCTGTGAAATTTGCACTCATCACCTCCCTAATATTTTTTCATGTACAGGGACAATATAAGGTTAACAAAAATGACAGTGTTCAACTGGTATTATACCTGTTATTTCATAAGTTCTGTAATTTCTTAATAATTTATAAAAGATATTATCATTGAAAATTGACTTTTTAAACTAAGAAAATGATAAAACATTACAGACGTTACCGACTTATTGCTGATAAACGCCCATTGCAAGAATAACATCATCAGCAAGTTTACGTGAGAACATAGTGTACAGGTTTCCCAGTATTGTAAGTTGATCAAAAGTTGTCTTATTTAACGTGATTCTTAAACTGAACAGTGAAATAAGTTTTCCAGCAGGGTAAATCACAAAACAAAAGTATGGAATACGAAGGTTTTTCTAATGTCTCGCAGAAGCAGCACCGTTTTCTATCATGATAGCGACATCCAACATTATAGTGGAGGAAGTCTCCAGACACGTTTAGTGCCATCAGCGCGCTGCAGTCACCTGTAAACCTCACCACAGACCTTTACACTGACATTGTTGTAAGTGATTAATAGTTGTTCTTTCTTTGGATGTAAAATACATTTTATAAGTTCGTGTACTTTTGTGAACTTTCTTATTGGACAAAACCTTTATTTGCACAGACATTTTCTAGCATGTTGATGGTGAATACAAAGGCTGTAGTGAAAAGCAGTGATCCAGAGATGTTTCAGCTTAAATGATTTTCTGGTAATATTGATTATTTTGTGCATGGTTTACCTAGTGTATATTTTCTAAACTACTCCACAAGAATCTAGATTTAATTTCTTTGAAGGAAGGGATGACTCATACAGGATTAGAGACCCGTATGTAGTTCCCCTGTTAAAATATTTGCCTCTGTTACAAACATGTTAACTTAAAATACAGACATTTGCGATTTATCATATAGAATGTTATTGAACGCTACCAGGGAATTTATACTTTGCATGATCTATCTTCTCTCCTAAAATGAGAATTTTCGAGTACACGACAATTTTGAACCTTCGTGTCAAATTTGACGGAACAAAAATACTGTTTGCTACATCTGAAATTGGAAACTTTGCTGGCAACATTTGACACGCGGTTTACAACTATCGATCTTGGATATTTTCATTTTGTCTTGTAATAGTTATCGAATTTTTGATTTAAATAATAACTACAGAAGAGTTAGGTGTTGTATTGTGTATGTTGCTTCTTCCCAAAAATAGCAGACGAATTGAATGCCGACATGTAGGGACTAGACGCATGGTACATTTTGCTGCAGACAAAATAGGAGTTGCAGAGTAAACACTACTAAACCTGTTACACAACTTGCTCACCGACCCCAATCCTGCTAAGGAAGTTAAACTATATTGTACAACCAGCTGTGGCAACGGGTGTATCATTTCAGGATTGAAGCGGCATCGGCATTTTTAATATTCGTAGTTAATGTTAACATGTAACATGTGCATGCATGTGTAGGTCAGGTTGATACCACCGTTGTAGCCAAAATATGAACACAATCTTGCAATTTTCATTACAGATCGTTTTACATTGTATATAGGAACAAACGCCATAACTCGTGACATTCCAAACTTGTAAATGGTTAATGATGTTCATTTTTTACAGAGATTACGTTGTACAGTATTAAAGTAGTGTACATACCAATGGAAACAAAACAAAATAACATATACAACGACTGATGAATATAAACCGATAATACATCCGTTTAAATCATAGGTAAATATGGATTTCATATAATTCAACCTGTTTGTATGCATACAATTAATACCAATAAAACATAACATTAAAGTTTTATTGAATTTGTACATTGCTTGGCATGCTCTTTGCCACACGTTTGTCCAATACTCATTTCATACATTGCAACATTTGATAAACATAAATGAGCAAAACATATTGAAGTAAAACTTACAGCATGTCTTAAACATGAAGTTCTAAGTGAACATTTCAAACAAAAACACAAATAGTGAATTCTAGGCATCCTTATAAGTGTATGGTGCATGCTTTCATTCAGAAAATAGTTTTCAAAAACTTCAGAAACCAACTTCTAACTTAGTTTACAATTTCGTGTACAGGCAGACGTAGTTTTTGTTTCTTCGCCGAATCGGTGAAAGAACAAATGTTCCGTGCCTGAGGCACTTCACTTAATGCTCTCATCTTAACGATGCGTGTGTTTTTCCAGTGTTTACATTTTGAAAGTGCGCGTATGGTTTTATTTTTCATACATTTTTATATATTTCCGGCATATCTGCTCTACCTATTCAGTCAATTCTATACAACTACTTTAATACATTTTAGTTTCACTTTGTATATGCAATAGACCACTTAATAGCTTTTGAAGTTGAATACATGTACATTCCGCATTCACTATGTGTGATATATACGTGTGTATGTAATCACATGTTATATATTTGGTACTTCAGCGTTCAGTTTGCATCCAAACGGCTTACAGACAAAACCCATGTTGCAAATGAGAATTTTTATAAAAAAAAATACAAGGTTTCAATGTAATTGTCTGGCATTATCACTTATCACGCATATTCAAATTAAATGTTCCTTTATTTTTTTACCTAGGTGTACAGTGTAGACTCGTGTTTTATTCTTCGTTATCGACCGTTTCATAAGTGTTGTGTAGCTTTGATTAAATTGATATGTATTGAATAATTCAACGTGTCCTAAAGGTGTTTTACAGACAAATATATTTTCAGATGTGCATGAAGATAAAAAATTAAGGGTAGCAAATTCGAATTTCAGAACACATTTCTTACAAAGTTATTATGTATGTTAACAACAAACCGTTAGATATGTATGATATACTTTATTGTTCACATAAAGCGTGCATCAACCGTCTGCACAAAAAAGCGTGCAATAAGTGATAAGTCGATGAACCCTGGTCATACTGCATTTCATTAAAACACAGACCGTTATTTGTTGTTTTTATTAAGGAATTAGAGGCAAGTTTTGTAGATCCAGAACAAAACACTTCCAGTCGGAGATGTATGATCCTGGTTTATATTATTTGCCTTATCCTTTCATGTTGAACATGAACAAGTTAAGTGTGTTTGCATAGTTCTGGATGACACACGAAATTAAAAGCACATATAACGTAGCGACTAAATGCGGTCTTTTGTGTACACAACCAATGGCTACAGTTAAAACACTGTCCACGAAAATGTCATAAATATTTGATCATGATAATCAGACACTCTGCAATTGGTAGAATGATTTCCGTATGCTAGAACCAATCACATAAAAATTCCATACTTCCCCTCTTCCCTTTGGTGAAACATAAATAAACTCATAAATGGGAATATGGTGGAAATGAATGTTTGTTTATGAAAGGGTTCCCCAATTACAAACAAACAAATTGGGTTGTTGATGACGGTAATCAGTTTTTTTATATGTGCCCTTGATTATTTTTTTTTTTCTCATTTACTGCAGACACAAAACTAATGGGGGTCTTATTAAAATATTATTTGTGCAAAATAAATAAATATTCCAGCTTTAGTTAGCAAATGTGAATGTAAGATAACTTTGGACATTCCAGTCGAGTATTTCAATATAAGTGTATATAAATAAACAATGGCGGTAGCAGGAACGTCTTCAGCTGCAAAAAAAGCCATCTCTTCTAAATATAGATTATACCTTGGGACAATAGTTACATAACAGTCACCAACATCCGATCTTAGAAATTCAATATCAAACATACAGTACTTTCCATATGATTGCATTTTAGGTCTAAAGCAAACGCAACCAAAATAATCTTAAATTCAAAATTACCACCCCGGTTATATATTTCATCAACACTACATCCCTGGATCTAAACCCCGATTGAATTCATTTGGTAATGAGACGCAGAAGGCAGTGAGGTCCCGCGCGTGAAAATTGAATTTATCCCGGCCTGGTATATAGTGCATAGTCAATGGATCACTCGTCCTAATAACTTTTTTTTTCTTCTTTTTGTCATTTTACTAAAGTCACTGAGTATTATTTCTATGCGGCGTTGTTCATTCATAAATCTCCATTTAATGTTTATCTACATTCCAAAATATAATTACTTTATTTTTCAGAATAAATGTTAGCATGTCTGGTTACAATTAATACGGCTCTTTCAGCATACATAATTGTTTCTGTACAAGCACTCATCTTTTCCCAGGCATGAAGACTGACCGCGGTTAGTCAATGTCATGCAGGGTCAATTCTTCGTGCTTGTTAAATTCAGCTTTCTTATTACTCTGGACGCTGTCGCAAGGGACACCGTTCAAGATAAGTAGAATGCTAGGGAATTATTGTTTGTACGTCTTCCATTTGTGTTGCAGCAAGTACCCCAGTTGTACACAGATGGCGGCAGCAGTAGCGGGGCCAGCGGTGTCCGCAGTGTGGCCAGCAGCAATGACCGCAGCATCAGCAGCACTCGTTCTATAAGCAGCAGGATGTCTCTCCGGCGGGCAGAGAAGAACAAGCACCGCAACAGCTGTGCCACAGATGGCAGCGGTAAGTAGAGAGATAAGGAGGAGAATGTTGAGGAGGAGAATGGTTGTGGTTGTGGTGGTGATTGTGGGTTGCGATGTTGATGATCATTAAGATAATGACAAGGGGCGGTATGGAAGGAGAATTGTGGTTGCATTATTGCTGGTGATGGTGTTGAAAAAAGGATGCTGGTATTGACGATGACGATGATGATGATATTGAAGACAATCCGCCCCCTCCTCCCTTTCCACTATTTCCAACACCCCCAACAATAGCGCACTGAACCGTCATTACCATCATTGATCAAAGAAAGTTGCAATAGCTGTAGCTGTTCTATCGATCCTTAATTAGTTTCGCAAGTATGTTATGTGTGCCAACATACGTCATACCTAACCGTTTACGACAAACTAACATGCAAACTTTCATCGAAAACGATATCAAGAATTTACCACCACCATAACATTCGTTCGTTTCCGCCCTAATCCCTATGTTCATGAGTTGCGATTCATTACACCATCTTTTGTTTACCTCCACTTTTTTGTTTTGTTTTGATAGTTAAATAAGAAAAAGGCATATCAAAATTTCCACAGATATTTACATTTTATCAACCTGTAGACAAAGGCAAACAAGGTAAATGTAAATGTGACAAAAACGCAGAGACGAGACGTAACACCCAAAAAGAAAAAACATCAGTTACCGCCTTGGAACAGTCAGTCGGCAATAATGACTGAATTAAAACTTAAAACATTTGTTTAAATGTCTTTCGAAAATATATATTTTCAGTGTTTTATTTATAACAAAATTACAAAAGTTTGCTTATATTTAACAATAAATGTGATATTTTTTTTAAAGAAAACTGTTCTATATCTGAACGTTTCTGTTTGATAAACCGGAGTTCTATATTCATATTATATATTGTGCTCGTTTTTATGACATACATTTTTGTTTTCATCACTGCTACTAAAACAATAACTAAATTTATATGTGTAGACCACATATGCCGTCTTACGGGGAATCAGAAAACAATTTACCCTTGGCTTCGGTGTTGAAGGGACTCACAATTATTTTCTTTATCCTAAACTGGATCAGAATATGTCAGTCGTCTTTTTCTCTTGTTCAATGACAATGCATACACGTTTATAAGACATGTTTACTTCTTGAACCGTTATTTCTTTACGATTTATATCAAGTGGTAATATAATTATCTATCAACTTAACGGTTAAATGTTAGAAATGGTTAACATAAAATAAGTTGATTTTTCAACTTCTGAAACATTTGGCTAACTGAGCGTTTACAAACGAGCAATAAATCAATGCAATTTTAGCTTTATAAAATAAATCAATTAAGACTACACGACTTTTTCAAAGAAGCATTCACACATATTTACCAATTACATGGGAAAGTAACATTCTTCATCAAAGATAATTATTATCAAATAGTGTTCTCTATTTGTTAAACTTTTTTTATTGAATTTGCGAGTATAATCTTTTAATGAAAAGTATTTGGATAAATTGTGTGACTTCTAACGTTAAATGAGTACATTGTACCAGACAAGACCGCCCTTTGTTCTCTCCTTGCACGACCCTTTTCTCCAATGCAATTGTTATAAAACGATCTAAAAAGTAAACCTCGGTGTAATTTATAGTTGTAGTCGCTGCAATAATAACCAGTAATGTATCGATAAACGGTTGATAAACAATGGCTTATATTGGTGATGTTCACCTTTATAACACATTTGTACATCAACATATATTGAACCAATAGAAACACTCTTAAAGCATCAATAAAACCAGAAATAATCATCACGCTCTAGACAGTGCAAATAAAACAAGATATAGTTCGTAGCAACAAAATCAAACAACAAATTTGTTTTCGAGAAGCACTCACGTCGTTATTTTTTTTAAAAAAGATGCTTTTGACCTTAAAAAAATACGTTCCAATAATACTGTAAATATATATAAATATCATACTGTCAATAAGATATTTGCTGCTGGCTAAATATTTAAACACTGTTATTATCGGTAATATCTCATTTCAGACACCAGTATTGAATGATATTTAGTAATTTACGAGTTCAAACAATCTATACTATCTTGTCTCTCTTGCCTTTTTTGACATTTTATGTTATTTTTCATGTACATGCGACAATGCAGCTTTGGAAAGAAACGTTATGAATTATAATTAAAATGACAATAACTGGAGAATATTGTGGCCTATTTAATATGTTTCAGGAGAATTTAATCATATAATTGCAAAGAGACATAATATCAATTATTATACATCACGTGGTGTTCTTTGTAAAATTTTCAAAAACACACATATATATCTGTAATTTTCAATTAGTCATCGTTGAGTGGAGTTTAAAATAGAATGCTTACGTAATGCATTTTGTCATCGATTGCTTATTAAAATATAAGCATGGCATCATTCCACCGTTTACATTTTAAAGACAGTACGCTTTATTTATTTCAATTTTTGTTCTGTATAAATGAAATTAATAGTATATGACAAAGAAAATGAAAGCACATATTGTCAACTCTTGATAAGGCCCTGGTGGACATAACCAATCTTGTTTTAACAGCAGTGTGTATGTCATCTTCTATTGTTGGTCGTTGCCCTGCTCTGACCTGTCTCGTTTAATTGCCAAAGACACATTCTGCCGATTTGTAAATGACGATTGCTTGATAAATAATGATGATTGATTCAGTTGATTGATTGATTCATCAACTTATTCATTTATTGATTCACTAATTTATTCGTTCACTTATTGATTGATCGATTCATCTTAACCTTGTATATTTGTATCCCACCTTAGACAAGACGTCAGTGGAGGAGACGGAGAAGTCGCTTAAAGCCCTGATCAAGCTGGCGGCCAACCCGGAGTGTGTCTCGTCGCTTGTGGACGGCCTGGCCAACTACATGAAGCTTGTGCTCTCTTTGGCAGAGCAAACAGAGGCGCCATCCCTCGAGGCAGCTATCAGCAACCTCTTCAGTACTATCATACAGGTACATCGCACCTTCAATGTCATATCAGCTCATCACTGCCAAGTTTCAAGCCTCTGACTTTGTTGTGATCTGGGCTGCTATTTTCTTTACCCATTCTGTTTCTTTTTATCTTACAAAATCCGAAACTGAGCAATAAAACGTGATCGCAATCAGCATAATCTCAATTTTGTCGGTATTATGTGTACTCCAAAAGAGAAAAAAATAAAACCGACAATACACGAAATCAGACAAGCTATCAAGCATGTTAAACTGTTTAAAGTTTAAGCTGCCAACATGTATGCAAGAACTACAAAACAGCAAGCCTACATTATGTCGTGCTTGGCTCAGTGTTCATGATTGCTTAAACAATACTTCGATATACGAAGTAAACAATATGTCTTGTATCTGTATTTAGGCTATTTCGGTTGCAAAACAATATAACTTAATAAGAGTAATAGCACACACTCGTCCCTAATCGTTACAATTATTTTAATAAAATTGTTCTATTTAGGCATACGAATTTTATTTTAAAGGCTACATAACACCAGTAATATGCTGTACGCGGTAACAGGTTCGACTTGCTAAGCGACATACGTCCTTATGCATTTAGCATCGTCGGAAATATGTCAAATTTATTACCTCGATTTCCCAGAATAGAAGTAGAATTAAAACAGGGCCATGCAATGAAATTCACAGTGTGAAATCTGCAGCAAAATACGGTTATTGTTGATGACATGTCTGTTCTCGCAGTTTTAAATGGTTGTCATTAGCACGGCTGCAGGTACTTTTGTTTCGTCTACTTTTAGACTTTCGCCGCGTTAGTTTAAATTCTGTGTTAATTATGTAATGTTATAACATTATACTCAACGTAGCGGTCGACATAGTTGTTTTGTCTAGAATCATATTAAGCGGCCTTGGAAGAAATTCCATGTGTGAAAATTAAAATTGACTACCATATATGCAGTTGCAACTTAATGTGGTGTTTTCAATATATATACTTTTACTAATCAAATGTTTCATTACAACGTTTAGAAAACTTTATTGATGTAATTGTATATACTTCATATGTATCATTCGCACATAAAAATAGACTTACGATAACTTACAAACGGTGAGATTAGGTTTTTATATAACACGTCTTAAGCGTGTTATTGTCTATAGATCCAGTTCACTCAAAGTCGTCATCATATTGTATAACTTATTATTTTAGTATGTGGTTACCAAAACAGCACAATTAACAAGACTTGTCTATTTTTTGCAGAATTGCGGTTGAATGGCATGAGCGTGGCATCACTATATCAGCTTTACATGTGCTATAGCTGTTTTTGTCTGCACTGTTTATCTTGCACTTTTATTTTTCAGACAATCTACGAGCAGCTCAAAGACACTAAGCTGAGCGAGGAACGTATCAATCACTTTTATGACCTCTCGCGTCTCCTCATCATCAGCTTTGAGATTATCAAGGGGAAGCAGAGCCTTCATTTCACCGCCCTAAACACCATCAACAAAATCATCGACATATGTGTTGTCTATCGTAACTACGAAGTGACGTCTTTCACTAAGAGCAGCGATCAAACGTCGACTAGCGATCTCTATAAACATTCCAGTCCCAAGCACAAAAGTGGTCAATTTCATTCGGACGAGAACGCGGCCTTGAATCGACATTTCTCCCTCAGTCGGAAAGAGCGGCGTGCCAGCCACGATGCTCATCAGAAATCCGATCCTCACGAGCGACAGGTGGATGACCACGAGGATTCTAAGTCTAGCAATAACTCGAACTGTACTCAAGTGCATCGAACGCCTCTAGATATTCTAACCTCAACGGATCCCAGCCAGATTCTAAGTTTGCTGCATAACAACATAACAATGCATCAGCGGATAATTGGCACGCGACAAAAGTGCACGCCAAGCACGCGTTGGAAAAATTGCACGCATCATTGTTTGCAGATTCTTAGTGCACGTGTACTTACGGTTATGTGCCAAGGACCACACGTGCAACATAAATTAGTGAATGAAGGGCATGCCAAAACTTTGGTGGAAGCACTAGATCCAAATCATGATCCGGTAATGATAGATCCCTTTTGGCCATCTTGTCTGCGATTATATGTTTCAAATTTAATTAAACATTTGTAATGTGTTTATTTGTTATTAATCAAATAGCTTTTAAGCCATTTTAGTATAATAGTCTTTGAAAACATGTTCCCTAAGTTCGAATTTTAGGCCAGTTGTCAGTCACTGCGAACTCTACACATGGCGATAGTTAAAATATCATGCAAGAAGGTGATTTAGTTGACATCAAATGTTGGTATGAGATTTAGTTTTTCCAGCACAACATATAGGCGCGTTGCTTCTCTTTGATAAAGTAAATTCACAAAATTCATTATAAAAAGCAGAAACAAATCCCTGTAAAGGCTTTTATCTTATGTTTATATCTGAATTGTATAGCTCCGAGCGGCATGTCGGGACCTTCGACCCAAAATGTTACAACATGACAAGTTAACTTACCTTAACAGTTCATATAGACACAATATTTTCTTGTCGACCATTGTCGTTTACAACTGCACGAATCGTTGGCATTGTATCAGGTGTTATTTTACATGTGTACCACGGCGGCACTCGTTTCTATTTACTATATCGGAGGTTATAGCTGACGTGCAATAAAATGGTCCTGAGTACCAGATTATCCATATTCATTATATACTTGTGTAAAGGCTTTAAGTAAATCAGATGTGTTCTGCTGCTAAAATGTCAAACACATTGCATACCTCTGCGAATTTCTTACAACAAAAACTAATCTAAATGACATCAAACATCATACTCCGCTATTTTCTCCTCGACAGCACCTGCTGTGCCTGCTGCTGCAGTGTTTGTCGTCGGTGGCCTTGAATCCGACCTACCACCAGGTGTTGGCGGATGCCGACATCGCCGACATGTTGATGCAGCTGTTGCTGCCATCCGACGAGTGGTACTACACGAACCACAGCACCAAGTACGCCAAGTATGTTAAGTACCACGCCGCTCGAATACTCGTGTATCTAGGACAGCTGCATCGACTGGGCGGACGTGTGGATCTGTTTGATACCAAAGGTACACAATAGACTTATATATTGTTTCATATGTGGAGTTTATTTGTTTTATTAAATATACGTCACATATATTTGGACCTATTGTTTAATATATATTTATAACAGGGGTGATTTCGGAAACTCACTCACCATTATACAAGTAAGATGCGCAGATGACAGTAGTTTGTCAAATCTGATGTGCATATTGTATACTTTAAACACACGCAACATGTTGCTTGATATTCATCTGATAAGGTAACCGATGTGTTCCTTTATATCAGTATAAACATTGGAACAGATGATAAATGCGCTTCCTATCAAAGGTGTTCATTTGTATGTTTACAATAAGTATTTGGTAGAGCATATTATACAACATGATCTAAAATGCAGGGAATGGCACTGTATGGCTTCTAGATGGCAACACTCCTCCTCGAAGACCCCTAACAACACTATTTGTACATATGGTTCTGGCTTCATTTGACCTCTCCTCTCATCCCATGAAAAATAATAACTATAGATTATCTTTCTCGCCAAATATACAAACTGTTTAAATGCATAGAAAAGGTTTCAGCAGCTTCTTAAAATGCGGAAGATAACTATGTTTTGCTGCTTCATTTTTAAAAATGTCGAGGGCATGTCCGAATCCCCTAGCACGACTTGCACCTTTGGTGCTCTTTCAATTTGGAAACACTCCACCCCACGAAAAAAAAGCCTCGATCTGCCCTTGATAGACACGGCGTTTTGACAGGAACGGAGTAATGAGCAATTATTGTGATGACAGGGAGATTCTTAATTTGAAAAGAAAAAATATTTTCTATTGTACATTGTTTAGAGTTTGATTGCCTAGATCTCATGTATGTATTTTTCCCGACATACTTATTCCGTATAAAGGAACAGTACTTCCGAAAAGCATATTATAACACTTTTGCTGATAAAATGTTTAAGGAAATAATAATAGTTTCAATTGGGGATTTTATTATATCCACATGCAGTTCTTTTTTCGTCTTTTCTTTTTCCATTTTTTCCATTGTTACTCATGGATGATGGAAATGAGTTTTAAGACATTAGATGTGGACTAGTTATATCTACTGTATCAATGTGCACTTCTTTCTGTGCGGACGCAGAGTTTGCTGCTAAGTCGCTTCAGTGTGAGAATACACAAGCGCACAAAGGAAGCGTCATTTATCTATGCATTTTTAATTCACAAATGGTTCTCTGTTTTATTGAATTAGAAGTGGGTCTGCGGGGTGGTGGTGCTACGAACCGTTTCGGTATGTTTATTCTCATACATTAATAGGAAAATTTAAACTGCTATCCGTCATACATTGAGTTCATCACTACTGTCATCACCTCTGTTTGGCTTTGCAGTTTTCCAGGAGGCAGTGGCCACCAACCCTATCTTGCAGGTGAGCTCCCCAGAGGACGGCTTCATAGAGCTGATGGCGCTGGGTCGTATTGTCATGTGGAACGACAAACATCACATAGAAGCGGCCTCCCTCGAGGGTCTCATCACTCATATCATAGAGGTAAGGGGCTGATTCAACTCGTACAAATTAATGACATTGATGCCGGCGAATTTGAATAACTTGTTTGCATTAACGTATATTAAAACAAGGTTTATATAAATGATGAAATAATAAATATTGATGAAAATTCAATCGTTCATATCAAAGTTTTAAGCCGGTTACTCGGGTAGACAATCCATGGAAATGGCCGTAAATAAAATTTTGCACAAAATACGACATGCGGTAATTATTGATATATTACAAAATATAAATCACGTGTACGTTGTATCGTAAAGGTCAATGGCTCAGGCAGTCGTATAATCGTTTGATATGAATGATCTATGTATCAGGTGTACAATAAGTGGTATTGATGCGATTTAATATTTATGAAACTGTATTATGAAATGGATTATTATCACAACATAATAATTATTGATTTTATACTTAAGCCTGTTCTCTCGTCATAAAAGTAATTCGACCAATCATCACAATCGAATACCATTGGTTTGAAGCGATTTGATATGATATGTTAGTAACAGTGAATAACATTTTGCATAAATGATAACATTCATGTCCACCTGTTACTGATATTTACAATATGAGAAATAATGCACTAATAGAGTGGCATGTGACGATGCCACAGACAATTCTGCTGATTCAATTGTCTTCAGATTCCATTTAAAACATCTATGTTAAAACAAACGTACAACGGTGCCTTTGCATAGCATTGTATGTGGGCTATTTAAATAAACGAGTAAAAACAGTTCATGCCAATCGTCAGCGTAAGTTCAGTAGGTATAGGCGTAGAATAAAGCATAACATGGTAGTTTTCAAATAGTCTAATTTCAACCAGATCTCGTCAGCAAATAATGCATGTTCGATAGCTAACGTACACACATTTTTTAAATAATCAAAACTTACTAAGGGAACAATTGCATAATTAAAAAAAACTCTCCTAAGTTTGTGTCCCTTTTTTTCATTGTGATTATGTCATAATAAGTTTTTGAAAAATAAAAACCCATGTTGACACAGCTCTAAACCATTGCTCAAATTTCTTCGGCTTTGTTATTTTGGTGTCCTACTGGACATATCATACGGATGATATGAAACAACAAAGACTTAAACACAATTGTATATATACGGTCGTAACCCTTTCATTCATTTGTTAAATCCGACATCGGCCTTTCTTGAGAGTGGTGTCCGACAGTTTGCCTATGTCAAATGTTACAATATATGTCCACTGTCTTAGGGAAGTAATGCATAATGCCGATTTTCAGCATTGCATCAGTTGTCAAACAGTACAAATCTTGCTAAATATAAAATGCTCTAAATGTATATTATTACCAAGTTCATAACTATGCATGATGTTTGGAGTTCTGCTTAACATAATTATTGACGTCAAAGCTGACTACCCTGGTGATATAACAACATGATTCCAAAATAAGTAATCACGTGGTTTCTTTGGTTAAAATAAATATCTGTGCTGCACCTGGGAAATGCATGTTACTATTAATGTGCCAGGTGTTATTTTTCACTTTTCATATCGATGTAGAACATAATTGAACAACATTTCATGGAATATTTTCAATGAACAATAATTTAGTAGGTTTAGTAGGTCCAAACTGTTTGTTTTTTCTCATTTTTATCACTTCTCTTTAGCATTAATTGTTATTCTAATGTTAAATAAAATAAAAATAGTCTAGTAAATAGTGATAGATTATAATGTTTACTTTAAGGTTATTGTCGTCGCGCATGCGCGCGGCCTCTATACGAGATTTGTTTCTGGAAAAGTTCTATAGATGTTGCCATGCTGTTCTATAAACGAGTGATGTTGTTCTATAAACGAGTAAAGTGCAGCGCTTTCATGCAGTGAATATCTGTTATTATTCGACTTTTGTAAATATTAGAATTAAATTAGATTGTTGCAGTTTAAAATGTTGCTACATCACTTCCTGTCGCTGGAAATTATCAGTCCCATATGTGTACGTATGATGTGCTTTGTTGAAATTCCATATGTTAGGACGATGTACTTTGTACAAGTGAAATGGTATGCTCTATTCTGTTGTTTATATTCGGACCTTTCCCCATTTGTCCAAAATAATTGGAAATAATTTAACAACAATATGTTGCTGTTGTTTTTGGTCAGTTTGATGTTAGGCAAAACAGTTCCAACGTTGAACAGGGTCTCGACGGTGGCCTTTGATGCTTTGTATCAATGTTCTCTTGTATTGTCTTACAATACGTTTCCGCAAATGTTAGTTCAGGGGTGAACCCGAACAGCTCAATAGCCACAGAAGTTAACGGGTACGGAAGGCCCCGGTTTCGATTCCGGGCCGCGACATACCAAAGTCGTTAAAAATGGAAGTGGTATAGCTCCCTTGCTAACGCTCAAGCAAATATAATGATAGTTCCACGACTGGTTGGCCCGGTGTCAGGTTAATGTGACTGGGTGTGAAATCATGCCAGGTGTTCACGGCATCCTATACACAGTGAAGGCTGCACTATATCTGCTTCAAGTGGACACCGTCTCCAGATAACTGAAATACTGTTGCTGGGACGATAAACCCAATAAACAAACAAACAGAAGTTAAAGACAAATGATATCATAACAAGAAGTACACGTTACCAAATTGTATTTTCTTAATGAATGCGTTAGAATGGAACTATGTTAAGATTTATGTTAAGACCTAAGGCATTCGTGATTGAATAAATACGCTTCTGACCTTGAAACCATAATATATTGCGCGTTACATCACGCGAACTTAAAATCTATCTTGTAAATCATGGCCTTCCTCCTCCAAATGTATGCTCGCTTATAGCAGTAAGAACAATCGTTAATAACAAGACTTAGTAATAGTCGATTCTTTTATTTCTTAAACCATTGTTCAGTTTCATTTCTATTGTTTCTGACAGTAGAATTCCGTTTTGAATATAACATTTTCATGCGTCCATACTGGCACAAAAACTTACAAAAGTTCTTCATCAAAAATGAGTCCTCCGGGAGTGCTCACCTAGCGTGTAGCTAAGATCCCTACAAATCGATATTTAGTGCATCACCATATCATCAAAGTTAAACATTAGCATTGGAAATTGTAAAGTTTTAGGACCTCCGGATACTCTTATTTTCTATTGTTCTCTGCGACTGAAATCGATGAAAACCTCATGCAACTGTACATAAGGGAATTCTCAATCGTCCGACTTTTTGAAATCCCAATCTTTACACTAGCTTGTCGGTTTTGTAGTTACACAAAGTTGTTGTCGCATCTGATCAATGGTGTGTTTACACACTAAGATAGGTTTTGTCGCAGCTTTAGAAAAGCTTCACTACATGTATCTTAATGGCATCAGTAAAATTCTAGGTGGTTAAATTAATTCAATATAATTTATGATCGTCTGTCGACGTTGGGAAGTCTACTTGAGGTAAGAAATGTATTTATGAGAGTTGTCGATCCAGCTGTGTGACAAGTTTGGTTGATAACATCAATATTATTACACCGGGTTTTATAAATATGTCTGAGGTGATGGTAGGAAAAATGTAAATATAATCTTGTGTATTAAATTTATTAAATGGAAAATATGTGAGTTGTAAATGTATTGAATTTATGAGACTGCACTAGACAACAGTAAAACATGAAGGTTTAGTGTTAAAAAGACAATTAAAATTGAGACGATTGTAAAGAAAAAAGTTACCTCATTGCAATATTCAGTTGACAAAACTACTATCCAAAATGCATAAACTGGTTTACAGAGTTTAAACTGGTTTACAGAGTTTAATCTGGTTTACAGATTTTAAAATGCAATCAATGGCGCACATCGAAACATTCCCTGTAACCATCAGGACTGATTCTATAAATCGATATAATCAATACTGTCAATAATTGTAATTTACACGCTAGAATTGTATCGAAATGTCTCTGTATCGATAAAAAGGGAGACTCAAATGTGTTTTATCCCGACAATTTATTTTTAAATGTTTCCTAAACTATGTTTGTTTAAATAGAGCCGCTAATGTCGCACTGGCCAAAAGACACGCGGTTCGATTCCCAATAAAGTTTATTGTTGAGTTTAGAATAAAAATTAGAAGTAATTGGTTAAGATTTTGATAAGTGACATAAGGCTATTCCTTTCGTTTTGGAAGGTTAAACAAGCCGACTTCTGATATAAATCAGTTAGGAAATATGCTTGTATGGAATATGATCTCATATTAGGACAGTTGATTCAATAAATAATTAATAATCATAAGTAGGTTACATGTTGTATTTTTATTAAATGACGTATCGAACAAGGGCAATTATATTTTAAACAATCAATGACATTGGCTTTTTGTCACGAAACAAGTGTACCGTTAATAGGGTACTATGTCACCGTTTAATATGAAGTTAAAATAAATTTAAGAGTAAACTCAATGAAGAATTTTGGGAACATCACGATTAATAAAATAATGTTAACAATGTTACTGTCTGTACTGTTTGTCCTTTCAGGAGGCCATCTACGAGGACTTGGAAGACAAGAACATATCACCGAGGCTATCGCTGTCCAGCTCCATCCAGAGTTTCTATTATGCCTTCAGAGAGACGAGCGACTTCACCACGCCTGCTGTGTCACCCAGTTGCTCTGTACAAACTCTGAACAACGTAGGCCACAAGTCATTCCGAGAGTTTCTCTTTATGACACTGCCCCTCATAGTCCATCCTGTTATCATCTTAAGGCTTCTTGCACATAAAATCTTCGGCAATATGATCCGAAGAAAGACGTTTTGTACGCAAACAGAATCAAAACTCAAACCACCGAAAGAAGAGAATCTAAACGTTGAAGTGAAGTGCCCACCTAGATCAAATTCTGAAAGTGCCAAATCTTTTGAGCAAAGAAATCATAATCGCAGAAATAAAGAAAACAAAATGACATTTTCTGAGCAGGGCAAAGTGTCAACTTGTGCAATCACAAGCAAATTAGGGCTTTCAGCCAATGCAGAATACCAGCATCCGGGTACAAATCAGGCACTCCGGACAATTGGGGAAAGTCTCGTAACTCCAATGGAGATAAATCTACCAATAGAAAGGGTGAGAGACAATGAACACAAACCCGTCAGAGTTACACAGTCCGAGTCCTTCAAAGGATCAAGGTCAAAACTGTTTCGATGGCAGAGCAAGAAACATCTCTCCAAGTCTCAGATAAATGTATCCAAATTGAACATGTCGCAGGATGAAGGCATCATCTTGCCTATTAGAGGCGACAAATCGAATGCACATGAAGTTGACATCATAGCATTCCAACGTGAACTAATAAACCTCCCAACATTCGTGTTAGACACTCCACTAGATGTCTCCCCAGTGTTTTCTAGGTCTAGTTCTGTTCCAGAAAACCTCGCCAGTCGAATGAACCCGGCATCTGGGTCATTGTGTCAACTCTCGGCTCAAAGCTCGCGTATGCGTCTTTCAAAATCAGGCTGCGGCTCGGATCAGGCTGTTTCCGCCTTAGTGCATTTGGGGTCATCGGTCGCCATAACGATGACTGAGGCAAACCATCATGATTCAGTTTTTTTTCTTGCCCAGTCTGAAGACTCACAGAACAACACCCCTGATGAAAGTATGACTAACATCATCGTTCATTTTGATCCCGCCCAGTCACCTTTAATGTCAAGCGCTAGCCAAAGTCCTCATGGATTTGACTTCCCACCACCGCCATCTTTTTGCAACAATTTACTACAGCCGTCGAGCAAAGCGTCAAACTACCCTAGTGCTGTCCCTTCATCAGCGCCACCAGTATATGTCAACGTCAACAAAAACGGAATTATGGAAGAATCGCCGTCTGAAACTCAATTAAACAACTGTAGTGTTGAGATTTCGGATTCTAAAACCTCTCTTATTAAGCCAGACAGTGTGCGGATAAGCCCCGCGGCCAGTCCCATTAACGAAATGCCGGTGGCTCACCAGGGTGTATTGAAAGTGATCGAGACATGGATTATTGTCTGCCGGGCGGACCTTGAAGGAACGTCCTTGGTGGTGCACGAAATGAGGGAGTTTCTTAAAAAATTGTCTGTCCTGGGGCCCGAGTACAAAGCCTGGTGCCAGAAGATATTAGCGGATATCCGGCTTGAGGTAAGAGTACCAGATTTTACACACATACCCAAACATTGTTGGATTTGCTATATATATAAATGTTCAGTAATTGCATGAGAAATTTGATTTGATGAACAAAACTGTTTTTTTTTTGTTTTGTTGAAGCGTTGATTTAGGGTCAGAAATCGAATATGTTGATTCACATTTCGACATAGTAGTTTCTTTCACACCATGCACATGTTAATGTCAATTGATATTATGCAATTTAAATTGCAATTCTATATTTATACATCTTTAATGTAATATAATATATTTTTTTACTAGAATTTTAATTGTGTACCTTAATTATGCATCCATAACGCTTTATTTATTAAAATAGTATCAACTGCAAGATGATAATGCCAATTAGCACTAAAATAAAAGTATGTCATAGCGATCGTGTTATAATTATATCGCCCTTATTATAATTTAAAAGTTACCATTATACGACACCAAGGAAACAGTTATATTGTTACACTAGATGTCGCTGCAAAACTATGCGCCGCTGTTAATCCTGAGTTTTGCATTACATTAAAGTGGATGGAATTGTCCATCACATCCATAATGTTATCGCTTCTAAAAATCAGAGTGAAAAATACACAACACAGACAGTTCCCATGACCATTAGATAAACGTCAAGTTGTTTTTATATATTTTAATTTGGTTTCATTTAAAATCACATTCAACTATTATCTCTTGGTGAGGTATTATTTTCTTATTTAGAAATAAACGGAATTTTATCGGGATATATTTTTATTGGTGAAAGAATATTGCCAACAATTTTAACACTCATGTGATGATGATAATGATGGTGATGATAAGACGATGCTGATGGTAATGTGAACGATGATGATTACGATGATGATGATGATGATGATAATGATGATGATGATGATGATGGTGATGATGATGATGATGATGATGATGATGACATAACGATGATGATGATGAAGATGGTGATGATGATGATGATGATGGTGATGATGATGGTGGTGATGATGATGATGACATGACGATGATGATGATGATGATGATGATGTGAACTATGATGATGACATGATGTACAATCTAAACGCGTAAACTTGATCTTTTCGGAACATGTAGGCAATCAGAATGCACCAGAAAGACTTGTAAATAGGTTTAGTCGACTATTGTTTCCCTGAAAAATACCACTATAACTCAAATGCAATTGTTATTTACGAAAATTTACAGTTGACGAGAAAGTTGGCGTATCTTCGAAAGGAAAATGCTTGTGATGTTTAAAAAGCGTGGATAAGTCGTTTGTCATGTGTCACTGCTATTTGAGATGGAAACGTATTCCTGAAATGTTTTGAAGAATATCTGACAAATAATTATGGCGGAGCTGTCTGATCAGGATCTGCAATCTTGGCCGCTTCGTCTCTAGCAATTAGTCTTCGTACCATTGATGTAAAGTTGTTATGAAATCACTTAAATATTGTATTGCTTTAACATGATAAGGATTCCGTAATATGTTCATCGTTTACACTCTCTGCGTTCAAGATATGCGATATTGATCCAGTCTGCAATACAACCGCTGACCTTCCGAAAAACGGAAAGTGTGACAGTAAGTTGGCATAATGAATCCAGTTGATAGATTGTTCACAAGTCAACTCGACTCTTATTAAGGAGGTTGAAAGCATGTAAACGACAAAATAATTTCCGATACGAGTTAATAGCCTGGGCGTCTTTACGCATTGCCACTTTTGGTTTTCCATCTTTATAAAAGCTCTAATATCATTCCCAAAGGCATTCCTTTTTGACAGTGCATGTACAAACATGCGGCCATTGAAAGGACGTGCATCTGTAAATTGTTTGTGTGTGTATGCCTGTATATACATATATTATCAATACTATCATATCTCATCTTGTTGATATATTTTTCGGTTTTCTCATTCCTAGGAGAACGGGTCCTCGGATCAGAGCAGTGAGTCACCAGACGATGGTTTACACGCCCAGTATAAACAGGTAGGAACTCAAAGGAGACTGATTAAATTAGCTTTGTCTTCATTCTAAATAAAACCACGAAGCTTGTTTTATTTTGTTTCATGTGTATAAAATATTTGAAGGCAATACGTGTACACTAACGATCCATGTGTTGTTTGTTGTCGTTTCTAGATATAGAACGATAACCCTAGACAAACAATTGACCTACGCAGGTGTGATTACTTCCCCTGTTTGATTTTGCCCGTTTCTATTATGTGCGGTCTCATGACACCAGTTGCATTTGCTGTATTCTCTTGTAGATAAGGTATTATTCAAAGAATCTCTTGAGCACAGGCAAAATCGTTTGTACATATTGCTTAGGCATGTTAACTATGACTGTTGTATTGATGAATGCTGAGAGTAGACGCATAAGTGAAGACTGACCAAGCACATCTACAAATACAGACCTTAAATGTAACGAGCTGAAGAAATGGTTTCCAGTCCTTTTTAAAATGTGTTTTCTTCTTTTCTGTCACCTTCTTGCATCGAATTCAGTGGGAAGAAATATCAGAGTATGAGACTAAAATAATGATATACATATCTGTACTTCTATATACATGTATATGATTACAAAATCTTTCATTTGTATGGTGATTTTGATACTGAAAGTGTATTGTTTTAGGTAGTGAAGATATTGATTATAATACAAAAGTATAGAAAGTGGGACTGTGTGTGAATACACTATATTACCAACTAAAACGTAAATTATTGTAAAAACCATCGATTATTTAACAATTATTGGTGCCTAGTTCAAATTAACAGTCAACCATCTTTTAAGATAATAATCAAGATGACGTAACAACAGCGCAAAGGTCGCTATTTCCTGATTTTGGCCACACGGAATGTATACAATATTTAATTACGGAACAAATCCCAGAAGAACGGGTTATAGAGTTCAGTTTCATTGTTCGATATAATATCTAGCCGGAAATTAATAAGAGTCCTTTCTCGTGCTACGGCTTTGTCTGGTTTGCACTCTAGTCAGGCTTATGTAGGTACTGTAGATCCAGATCAGTCCGTCCTGCGAGACCTGTCGGATCACAATCTGCCTTATTTGCTGCTGACTCTATCGCCGTATGGACTGTTGATTGCTAGCACATAACTAAGAGTTTTTTTCTGCTTATCAGTAAATGTAGCATGCTAAGGGTGAATAAGTCGGTGACAGATGGAGGCAGGCTGTTGATGGACGGCTAATATACGGTTTCTCCTGTCTGGATCCATTCGGAACACGTCGGATAATTCACGAATCATCTTTCGGATGTATGTAGGAAGTCGCATCTTCTCATGCTATATTCAAAAGTGCAACTACTTATCAAGCAGATCATTCGTCACTACTCGGCTATTTTCGAAATCTTTGTCCTTATGAGTTCCAGATGCTGTCAAATGTAATTTTTGTTTCCCTAACTATTATACATCTTCGGTTTACTTCGGCAATTGCAGAAAGAACTATATTTCTAATACTCTCTTCCGTAATCTTTTCTTGTGAATAAAACTTCAATTCAACAAAACTTCATTCTAAGAGACAACTGCCTACATCTTAAATGCGAAGAAAACAACAAAAAGTCATACCTTAATTCAATGTCATTTCGATGGGTGAGAGTTAAGGACAATAGCTGTAGTTTTACTTGTAAAAGTTACACTAGTTTATATAGTGTTTTGTGTACTTCATTGTATTGTTTGAAACAGGAGCATTCTTCTCACAGAAGTGAGTTTTGTGTTAGAAATAAAGGTGATATAAACTTTGTTGCTGGCTGTTTCATTCTACACCTTAGAATGTGACATTCTCTATACAACACCTCCTTCTGTCGGCTATTTTGGTAATTTAAGTCTCAAAATGCTTAGAACGAGTACCCCAGTCTAAAGCAAATAGTGTAGATCCAGATCATCCACCTCTCGTGCTGCAGAGTCTCCAAACATATGAATAGCTTGTATGAAGCTGTTAACAAAACAAAAAAAAAAATGATAGAGGATGATATATAATTATGCATGTAATCTCCCTGTTATATTGCAACAGTTGTGGTCGTAATACCATGGGGCACAACTCACCTGTCACTTTTATAGCATGTCATCTAGCTGACCTGGTTCTACCTAGGCATATGTCAGGGTTCTTCCTCAACCAATAGTAAGCTGGGCGGCGCCAATATGACTACACTGGTGTCGATGCGATGTAACAAAAATAGTAGGTGTTAATAATCAAATTCAATTGGGTTAAAAATGGTGCCTCTATATGAACGATAATTTGTTGTCTACTGCTATGTATATGGCATCAATGTAGATGGAACATGCTAACATGTCTGACAATTCTTCGTATACCGCTATGATAACTGCCGATGAACCCGTGCAAAGTTTATACACTCTGGAAGAGAGTAGCAATACTAATTATAACTCAACTAAGAAGAACGCGATTACTTGCACATGATCAGTATCTGGTTACCAACGTCCATCTATCAACCGCCATATTGATTACCATGGTGACTAATCGGTTCTTTGATTTTGCGGCACCTCTGTCTGTAATCCAGACTCCTTTAGAATTCGGTCTTCGCGCTACGAGTAAAGATAAGCGCCTAGTGGCTCCCCCACCCCACCCGCTCACCCATGTACCCAGCTTTTGTAGATCATTAACTGTTCTCACAGGGGAAGATGTTCGATACAGAATACTTTGATAACCTAATAGTGGTTTCATATTGTTAATACACGGATAATCGGTGTTAAGACATGCTGTTATTTCATTAGTAGTCATGTTTGATTTGTGGATTATTAACTATGCTGCACTCAGGAATGCTTGCTTTTCCTCGGAAGTTATCAACACGCACGGGGATTTTATTTGATTGGTGAATCTTCGGACACCCTTAAAGTGCTTCCTTGTTACAGGATGGTTTATGGTGGAGTGATATTAGGATTGTTGTAGGATACAGTAGGATATAAAAGGTAACGAGTTAAACTATCATATGAACCGTTATCATGCAGTCATTTACACAATCCCAAATAGTGATATCAGTATTTATTTAGTGTACATTTTAAACTTTAATCTTTAGAACAACTGAAAAGGGATTGATAATTGACATGTTTTATTGTTGTTGTTTTTTTTTTGTTTTTGTTTTTGTCGTTGTACGATTTCCGTAAACTGTTTTGTCATGTGATATAATTTATATTTCTGTGATTATAATTGTTCTTGCTACAGTGTGACCATGTTAGGCGTTAAGTTTGCTTTGTGTATACATGTTTTACAGATACATTAAACAGTTCAATCAAGGGCAATATTACCATCATAAACATGACTAAGACAACCATTTATATTATGAATTATTAAAAATATAAATTTATTATAAATAATAAATATTTTAAAGTATAATGTTCTTATACACTATCTTATAATATTATATCAATCATCTGCATAATTAAAATTAAACGACAATTTATCATCGATTATATTCAGTTTGTGGTAAATTCTCACTTGAACAATCGTAACAACCACCTACTCGAGTACGACAAAAACTATTCCTATCACAATTAATTACCTAAAGTAACAAAGACAGCGACGATTGTATCAGCGCCAGGCCATAACTGTCACTACCAATGGATTTAGATTCTACAGCAGAAAGCAAACGTGTCCAAGCAATCCTTAAACAAATGTTGTAATGTAAATACTTCATAATTGCTGGATATCTCGTCTACTAGATTCATAAGAAGATTACATTACAGCACGAGGATAATTCACGATAGGTTCTTTAAAGACCACTAGCAATTGAAGTCCATTTCATTTCAAAATGTTTTCACAAATGGCACATGCCGCAAACACACCTGATATGCAATAGGATAATTGACTTTAACATGTGTTACTTGATACAAAGAAGAAAAGTATATATGTGAGGAAACAGCCGTGGATCCACATGTCAAAACAAATTTAATGAATTACAGTCATTTTAGAGCAATATTTGATAAATATAAACGTCATCTTTCTTTTGTCTTGTTTGAGTTAGGCAGACAAATTGGCAGATGTAAACTTAAGAGTCTCTAATAGAGAAATAGGTTCAAGACTCACTTAAATATATTGTGTTATATTTCAGTAAGAACTATTTCCATCTAGTTGAGATTGTCTCACCCTTATTTTTTACTACAAAAGAAAGCTAATGCTGTGAAAATAACCTCCAAGCTGTGTTAACCCTAAAACCCTCACAAATCGTTTCTTAACATACTGATCTAGGGCATGAATATCAGTTATTCACAATAACCTTCCTCCAGGGTACATGTTGGCTACTATTATCCTATAGATATCGCCACGTCCTCTGGGGTACATGTTGTCTACTATCATCCTGTAGATATCACCACGTCCTCTAGGGTACATGTTGGCTACTATCATCCTGTAGATATCACCACGTCCTCTGGGGTACATGTTGGCTACTATCATCCTGTAGATATCGCCACGTCCTCTGGGGTACATGTTGGCTACTATCATCCTGTAGATATCACCACGTCCTCTGGGGTACATGTTGGCTACTATCATCCTGTAGATATCACCACGTCCTCTGGGGTACATGTTGGCTACTATCATCCTGTAGATATCACCACGTCCTCTAGGGTACATGTTGGCTACTATTATCCTATAGATATCGCCACGTCCTCTGGGGTACATGTTGTCTACTATCATCCTGTAGATATCACCACGTCCTCTGGGGTACATGTTGTCTACTATCATCCTGTAGATATCACCACGTTCTCTGGGGTACATGTTGGCTACTATTATCCTATAGATATCGCCACGTCCTCTGGGGTACATGTTGTCTACTATCATCCTGTAGATATCACCACGTCCTCTAGGGTACATGTTGGCTACTATTATCCTATAGATATCACCACGTCCTCTAGGGTATATGTTGGCTACTATTATCCTATAGATATCGCCACGTCCTCTAGGGTACATGTTGGCTACTATTATCCTATAGATATCGCCACGTCCTCTAGGGTACATGTTGGCTACTATCATCCTGTAGATATCACCACGTCCTCTGGGGTACATGTTGGCTACTATTATCCTATAGATATCGCCACGTCCTCTGGGGTACATGTTGTCTACTATCATCCTGTAGATATCGCAACGTCCTC
>CM017569.1:13552993-13625493 GCA_007844125.1 Sinonovacula constricta
CTGTACTACACATGGGTAACTGTACTACACATGGGTAACTGTACTACATATGGGTTACTGTACTACACATGTGTTACTGTACTACATATGGGTAACTGTACTACACATGGGTAACTGTACTACACATGGGTAACTGTACTACATATGGGTTACTGTACTACACATGTGTTACTGTACTACATATGGGTAACTGTACTACACATGGGTAACTGTACTACACATGGGTAACTGTACTACACATGGGTAACTGTACTATACATGGGTAACTGTACTATACATGGGTAACTGTACTACACATGGGTAACTGTACTACATATGGGTAACTGTACTACACATGTGTTACTGTACTACACATGGGTTACTGTACTACACATGGGTAACTGTACTACATATGGGTTACTGTACTACACATGGGTTACTGTACTACACATGGGTAACTGTACTACATATGGGTAACTGTACTACACATGGGTAACTGTACTACACATGGGTAACTGTACTACACATGGGTTACTGTACTACACATGGGTAACTGTACTACATATGGGTAACTGTACTACACATGGGTAACTGTACTACACATGGGTAACTGTACTACACATGGGTAACTGTACTACATATGGGTTACTGTACTACACATGTGTTACTGTACTACACATGGGTAACTGTACTACATATGGGTAACTGTACTACACATGTGTTACTGTACTACACATGGGTTACTGTACTACACATGGGTAACTGTACTACATATGGGTAACTGTACTACACATGGGTAACTGTACTACACATGGGTAACTGTACTACACAGGGGTTACTGTACTACACATGTGTTACTGTACTACAAATTGGTTATTGTACAATATATGGGTTAATGTACTACACATTACTTAACGTACTACACATTGGTTACTGAACTACTCATGGGTTATTGTACAACATTTGGGTTACTGTAATACACATGGATTACTGTACTACATATTGGTTACTGTACTACCCATGGCTTACAGTACAACATATGGGCTACTGTACTAAATATGGGTTATTGTACGACACTAGTTAGCCTACTGTACTACACACTGGTTACTGTACTACATATGGGTAACTGTACTACACACTAGTAACTGTATTACACATTGCTTACTGAACTATATATGGGTAACTGTACTACAAACTGCACTATATATCGGTTACTGTACTACATATGGGTTACTGTACTACTCATGGGTTATTGTACTACACATTGGTTATTGTACTACACATAAGTTACTGTACTACACATGAGGTACTATACTTCACATGGATTACTGTATAACACATTGGTTTCTGTACGATACACGGGTTATTGTACTACATATGGGTTACTATTCTACACAATGATCGTGTACTACACACTAGGAACTGCAGTACACACAAATAACAGCACTGCACACTAGGGTCTGTAATACACACGAAAAACTGCAAACACACATGGTAACTATACTACACACTAGTTACTGTCTTACGTACTGGTAACTGTACTACACATTATACTAACTGTAATACACACTAGTTTCTGTGATCACACTGGGTAACTGTAATACACACTGGTAACTGTAGTACACACTAGTAACTGTAATAAACACTGGTAACTGTCTTACATACTAGTTACTGTGATCACACTAGTTACTGTAATTCACTCTAGTAACTGTATTACACACTAGTTACTGTATCACACATTAGGTACTGTGATCACACTGATAACTTTAATACACACTAGTGACTGTAATAAACACTAGTAATTTTAAACCGTATTGTAACTGTACTACACACTAGTAACTGTACTACACAACAGTAAATGTATTACAAATCAGTAGCTGTAAACACACTGCTTACTGTACTACACATTGGCATTAGTAGTACACACTTATGACTTTCTTACACACTAGGTACTGCAATACACACCAGTAAATGCACAATACTATTACTACACACTGGTTACTATCTAACGTCCTGGTATCTAAACCACGCATTGGTAACTGTTCTACACATTGGTTACTGTCTTACGTCCTGGTAACTACACCACGCAGTGGTAACTGTTCTACACATTGGTTACTAACTTACGTCCTGGTAAATGCACCACGCATTGGTAACTGTACTACACACTGGTTACTATCTTACGTCCTGGTTACTGCACCACGCAGTGGTAACTGTACTACACATTGGTTACTAACTTACGTCCTGGTAAATGCACCACGCATTGGTAACTGTTCTACACATTGGTTACTAACTTACGTCCTGGTAAATGCACCACGCATTGGTAACTGTTCTACACACTGGTTACTATCTTACGTCCTGGTAAATGCACCACGCAGTGGTAACTGTTCTACACATTGGTTACTATCTTACGTCCTGGTAACTACACCACGCATTGGTAACTGTACTACACATTGGTTACTAACCTACGTCCTGGTTACTGCACCATGCAGTGGTAACTGTACTACACATTGGTTACTATCTTACGTACTGGTTACTGCACCACGCATTGGTAACTGTTCTACACACTGGTTACTATCTTACGTCCTGGTAAATGCACCACGCAGTGGTAACTGTTCTACACACTGGTTACTATCTAACGTCCTGGTATCTAAACCACGCAGTGGTAACTGATCTACACATTGGTAACTATCTTCCGTCCTGGTAACTACACCACGCAGTGGTAACTGTTCTACACATTGGTTACTAACTTACGTCCTGGTAAATGCACCACGCAGTGGTAACTGATCTACACACTGGTTACTGTCTTACGTTCTGGTAACTACACCACGCAGTGGTAACTGATCTACACACTGGTTACTGTCTTACGTTCTGGTAACTACACCACGCAGTGGTAACTGTTCTACACATTGGTTACTAACTTACGTCCTGGTAAATGCACCACGCATTGGTAACTGATCTACACACTGGTTACTATCTTCCGTCCTGGTAACTACACCACGCAGTGGTAACTGTTCTACACATTGGTTACTATCTTACGTCCTGGTAAATGCACCACGCATTGGTAACTGATCTACACACTGGTTACTATCTTACGTCCTGGTAACTACACCACACATTGGTAACTGTTCTACACACTGGTTACTAACTTACGTCCTGGTAAATACACCACACAGTGGTAACTGTTCTACACACTGGTTACTGTCTTACGTCCTGGTAACGGCACCACGCATTGGTAACTGTTCTACACACTGGTTACTGTCTTACGTCCTGGTAACGGCACCACGCAGTGGTAACTGATCTACACACTGGTTACTGTCTTACGTTCTGGTAACTACACCACGCAGTGGTAACTGTTCTACACATTGGTTACTAACTTACGTCCTGGTAAATGCACCACGCATTGGTAACTGATCTACACACTGGTTACTATCTTACGTCCTGGTAACTACACCACACATTGGTAACTGTTCTACACACTGGTTACTAACTTACGTCCTGGTAAATACACCACACAGTGGTAACTGTTCTACACACTGGTTACTGTCTTACGTCCTGGTAACGGCACCACGCATTGGTAACTGTACTACACACTGGTTATTGTCTTCCGTCCTGGTAACGGCACCACGCAGTGGTAACTGATCTACACACTGGTTACTATCTTCCGTCCTGGTAACTACACCACGCAGTGGTAACTGTTCTACACATTGGTTACTAACTTACGTCCTGGTAAATGCACCACGCATTGGTAACTGATCTACACACTGGTTACTATCTTACGTCCTGGTAACTACACCACACATTGGTAACTGTTCTACACACTGGTTACTAACTTACGTCCTGGTAACGGCACCACGCATTGGTAACTGTACTACACACTGGTTATTGTCTTCCGTCCTGGTAACTACACCACGCAGTGGTAACTGTTCTACACATTGGTTACTAACTTACGTCCTGGTAAATGCACCACGCATTGGTAACTGATCTACACACTGGTTACTGTCTTACGTCCTGGTAACTACACCACACAGTGGTAACTGTTCTACACACTGGTTACTGTCTTACGTCCTGGTAACGGCACCACACATTGGTAACTGTACTACACACTGGTTATTGTCTTACGTCCTGGTAACGGCACCACACAGTGGTAACTGTACTACACACTGGTTATTGTCTTACGTCCTGGTAACTACACCACACATTGGTAACTGTACTACACACTGGTTATTGTCTTCCGTCCTGGTAACGGCACCACACAGTGGTAACTGTTCTACACACTGGTTACTATCTTCCGTCCTGGTAACGGCACCACACAGTGGTAACTGTACTACACATTGGTTACTATCTTACGTCCTGGTAACTACACCACACATTGGTAACTGTACTACACACTGGTTACTATCTTACGTCCTGGTTACTGCACCACGCATTGGTAACTGTTCTACACACTGGTTACTATCTTACGTCCTGGTAACTACACCACGCATTGGTAACTGTACTACACACTGGTTACTATCTTACGTCCTGGTTACTGCACCACGCATTGGTAACTGTACTACACACTGGTTACTATCTTACGTCCTGGTTACTGCACCACGCATTGGTAACTGTACTACACATTGGTTACTGTCTTACGTCCTGGTAACGGCACCACGCATTGGTAACTGTACTACACACTGGTTACTATCTTACGTCCTGGTAACGGCACCACGCATTGGTAACTGTACTACACACTGGTTACTATCTTACGTCCTGGTAACTACACCACACATTGGTAACTGTACTACACACTGGTTACTAACCTACGTCCTGGTAACTACACCACACAGTGGTAACTGTACTACACACTGGTTACTGTCTTACGTCCTGGTAACTACACCACACAGTGGTAACTGTACTACACACTGGTTACTGTCTGACGTCCTGGTAACGGCACCACACAGTGGTAACTGTACTACACACTGGTTACTGTCTTACGTCCTGGTAACTACACCACGCAGTGGTAACTGTACTACACACTGGTTACTGTCTTACGTCCTGGTAACTACACCACACAGTGGTAACTGTACTACACACTGGTTACTGTCTTACGTCCTGGTAACTACACCACACAGTGGTAACTGTACTACACACTGGTTACTGTCTTACGTCCTGGTAACTACACCACGCAGTGGTAACTGTACTTCACATTGGTTACTATCTTACGTCCTGGTAACGGCACCACGCATTGGTAACTGTACTACACACTGGTTACTGTCTTACGTCCTGGTAACTACACCACGCAGTGGTAACTGTACTTCACATTGGTTACTATCTTACGTCCTGGTAACGGCACCACGCATTGGTAACTGTACTACACACTGGTTACTGTCTTACGTCCTGGTAACGGCACCACGCAGTGGTAACTGTACTACACACTGGTTACTGTCTTACGTCCTGGTAACGGCACCACGCAGTGGTAACTGTACTTCACATTGGTTACTGTCTTACGTCCTGGTAACTACACCACACAGTGGTAACTGTACTACACATTGGTTACTGTCTTACGTCCTGGTAACGGCACCACGCAGTGGTAACTGTACTACACACTGGTTACTGTCTGACGTCCTGGTAACGGCACCACGCAGTGGTAACTGTACTTCACATTGGTTACTGTCTTACGTCCTGGTAACTACACCACGCAGTGGTAACTGTACTACACACTGGTTACTATCTTACGTCCTGGTAACTACACCACACAGTGGTAACTGTACTACACACTGGTTACTGTCTTACGTCCTGGTAACGGCACCACGCAGTGGTAACTGTACTTCACATTGGTTACTGTCTTACGTCCTGGTAACTACACCACGCAGTGGTAACTGTACTACACACTTGTTACTGTCTTACGTCCTGGTAACTACACCACGCAGTGGTAACTGTACTACACACTGGTTACTGTCTGACGTCCTGGTAACTACACCACGCAGTGGTAACTGTACTACACACTGGTTACTATCTTACGTCCTGGTAACTACACCACGCAGTGGTAACTGTACTACACACTTGTTACTGTCTTACGTCCTGGTAACGGCACCACACAGTGGTAACTGTACTACAAACTGGTTACTGTCTTACGTACTGGTAACTACACCACGCATTGGTAACTGTACTACACACTTGTTACTGTCTTACGTACTGGTAACTACACCACGCATTGGTAACTGTACTACACACTTGTTACTGTCTTACGTACTGGTAACTACACCACGCATTGGTAACTGTACTACACACTTGTTACTGTCTTACGTACTGGTAACTACACCACGCATTGGTAACTGTACTACACACTTGTTACTGTCTTACGTCCTGGTAACGGCACCACACAGTGGTAACTGTACTACACACTGGTTACTGTCTTACGTACTGGTAACTACACCACGCAGTGGTAACTGTACTACACACTTGTTACTGTCTTACGTCCTGGTAACGGCACCACACAGTGGTAACTGTACTACACACTGGTTACTGTCTTACGTACTGGTTACTGCACCACGCATTGGTAACTGTACTACACACTGGTTACTGTCTTACATCCTGGTAACGGCACCACACAGTGGTAACTGTACTACACACTGGTTACTGTCTTACATCCTGGTAACTACACCACACAGTGGTAACTGTACTACACACTGGTTACTGTCTTACATCCTGGTAAATACACCACACAGTGGTAACTGTACTACACATTGGTTACTGTCTTACATCCTGGTAACGGCACCACACAGTGGTAACTGTACTACACATTGGTTACTGTCTTACGTCCTGGTAACTGCACCACACAGTGGTAACTGTACTACACATTGGTTACTGTCTTACGTCCTCGTAACTACACCACGCATTGGTAACTGTACTACACATTGGTTACTGTCTTACGTCCTGGTAAATACACCACACAGTGGTAACTGTACTACACACTGGTTACTATCTAACGTTCTGGTATCTAAACCACGCAGTGGTAACTGTTTTACACACTGGTTACTGTCTTACGTCCTGGTAACTACACCACACAGTGGTAACTGTTTTACACACTGGTTACTGTCTTACGTCCTGGTAAATACACCACACAGTGGTAACTGTTCTACACACTGGTTACTGTCTTACGTCCTGGTAAATGCACCACACAGTGGTAACTGTTCTACACACTGGTTACTGTCTTACGTCCTGGTAAAAACACCACACAGTGGTAACTGTACTACACACTGGTTACTATCTAACGTTCTGGTATCTAAACCACGCAGTGGTAACTGTTTTACACACTGGTTACTGTCTTACGTCCTGGTAACTACACCACACAGTGGTAACTGTACTACACATTGGTTACTGTCTTACGTCCTGGTAAATACACCACACAGTGGTAACTGTTCTACACACTGGTTACTGTCTTACGTCCTGGTAAATGCACCACACAGTGGTAACTGTACTACACACTGGTTACTATCTAACGTTCTGGTATCTAAACCACGCAGTGGTAACTGTTTTACACACTGGTTACTGTCTTACGTCCTGGTAACTACACCACACAGTGGTAACTGTTTTACACACTGGTTACTGTCTTACGTCCTGGTAACTACACCACGCAGTGGTAACTGTACTACACACTGGTTACTGTCTTACGTCCTGGTAACTACACCACACAGTGGTAACTGTACTACACACTGGTTACTGTCTTACGTCCTGGTAACGGCACCACGCATTGGTAACTGTTTACACACTGGTTACTAGCTTACGTCCTGGTTACTGCACCATGCAGTGGTATCTGTACTACACACTGGTTACTGTCTTACGTCCTGGTAACTACACCACACAGTGGTAACTGTACTACACACTGGTTACTGTCCTACGTCCTGGTTACTGCACCACACATTGGTAACTGTACTACACATTGGTTACTATCTTACGTCCTGGTAACTGCACCATGCAGTGGTAACTTAACTACTGAACAAACTGTATTGTAGTCATTGTATAAATTCTATAGATTAAAAATAGCAGATCCATCCAAACGTCAATAATTCATGTAAAAATGAAAAGATTTCTTCGGGTTTATAAAATGAAACACTAAGAACCTTCGGCTTATCATCCTTTGTTCTGAAATGTCGTACATTTAAGCCACGGGCTCTGAAAGAAGGGCAATTACTTGTTAAAATTGGACGTCTCACCTTGTGCTATGGTAGAAATTGGTTTCCATCGACCGAAGCTCATGTGCACTTTATCTCAAAGCTCCTGTGCACATTATCTGGTGTTGAAGATAGCATGCTCATCCACAGGCGCTGTAATCGGTCATCCGCTCCTAGAGACAATCTTGTGTGTTGTCATTTAAGGTTCGCGTTTTTCGGCTGGTCCGATCCGATGATGCATGGACTGGAACAGATCCATGGGACAGGCAGTGACCTTAAGCGGGTCGATATACATGTATATCTAAGAGAAAAAAAAGTTCGGATCAAACTTAAAGTAAACTTGCTTACAGTCGGCAGAAATTGGTCGGACATTCAGGAAATGCCTCATCATACAAAAGACAACGAGTTCTACTTCCTCTTGCTCCTATTACAGTTTGGTGATGTTCTTCCTTGTCAATGGTTAGAAGGGATTAGGGATTGGGATTAGCCGGCATTTTTGCCGATACTGCGCAGCGACATTTCTATCATTACAGCACAGGGGCAATTATGAGGTGCCCAGGGACTGAACCCGGTCGGTCCATTATACTGACACCGACGAGTCAGGCGTAATGCTGTCCCCGTAGCCCCAAGCGTTAGGAGGGAAGCCACTACTACCAACTTTAAAGTCTTTGGTATGACCCGGCCGGGGTTCGAACCCAAGACCTCCCGATCCGCAAGCCGACGCTCTACCGTCTGAGCTATTGCGGCCGGTCAATGGTTAGAAGACTTACAGTTGTAAGTTTTAAATACAGTCACCAGTGCGCTAAAACTGTCCTGGAAAAGGTACTCCAGATTCGATTCCCGTTCGGGTTGAATGACTTAATGTGGAAAGGACTACCAGCTGACCTGCGGAACGCCGGTCGTTCTACCCAGACAGTTGTCTGGGATCTTCCTCCACTAAAACAGATGGACGTCGCTATAATGATCAGAATTGGCCGCTGCGATGTATCAGTAAAAGTACAACACTATTTTGCCAACATAATTGTGGTTCTAATGGAGTTTCTAACATATATTGAAACGATAATATATGTCTAAATGAACGTTTAATAATATTCATTTTATCCTGATCTACACTGTTTGCATTGTCCCGATTCAGTCATGGTTAGCTTATATAGAGCTAACCCCCTTCTCCAATGCAATGAGCACCTATACCTTGTATTGGGCTGACTTAGATCTTATAATGGTGATATCCGACAGTTTACACCTCTGTTGATTTTTTTTCTCTCATGTAATCAAAAAAAGTGTTACCTGGATAGATAATAAGAAATGCTGTTTATTGTTGCTCTGCATCCATGTTAAGAACAAAACATAACACCCTACTTGTCATTACAAAAATATATTCTCCATCCGAGCCACTCTGCACTGTTAGCTATTAAGCTAACAAAACGACGCGATGACGTTCCTTTTAGTTCACGTTACATAATCATCTGGATATTCAATTCTGAGGATGATATTTATTTTTAGTAATCCCAATCGTACCTATTTATAGATTTGGAAATAATTGACATTTAAACCGATATCTTTCACTATTTACTCAGTCTTACAAATGCGACAACTTCATAATCTAAACAGTAAAAGTTTGTTTAGCAGTAATGAACAAATTTAACAGAAAAAGGGGGTAAAATGTAGTTACATGTATTAGGTTCCGATTTTGAAGTGTGATAGACTGCCGTAGTCTGTTATTCTGTTATCATACATCTATAACGTTTTAACACCGTTAATTTTACAAATGAGGATACGTGATACATACATGTAGACCTGTGGTTGATATGACTTGGAAGGGCATAGTACAGTTGTAACATAAGATAATGCAATATTTAGTAACATTATTTATTTCTTTGATGATTACTTTCACCTATACTTCTGCAAGCATTTCTCTCGCGTTTTTAAGAAGGGATGAAACATGGCATGCTGCATGTAATACCATTTGAAAAAAATATGTTGTTTGATTAAACTAAAGTAAATGCATTTCGTGCTAGGTCGACCGATAATCTTAATCACTCAGCACTTAAGCACACCAATAAAGTAGATACCTATATTGGTTAACAACTCGTATCAGTTTGCTGGACCCCCTTAAATGACTTTGAATATGATAATGTGGTATTTTATTGGTGCTAGAAATTCCGAAAACACGCTTTAATTACAGGACTTGATCATTGTTATGTACATACAGACTAGAGTTAAACACTTTTCTCGTTTGAATGAGGTTAACAAACTGAATATTTATTACAACTTTTAATGTGAGTCATTGAAGTCTGAATCACTTGTTTTAATGTATGCTAAATGTATCAGAGCAGTAAAAATGTTGGAGTTTTGTACAATTGCTATGTGACATTTGCTGTTATTTAACCCTTCTATTAACATTCTTCTTGGTTGACAACAACTTATCCTTCGATGCAGAATGTGTCGCTGCAAAGGTTGTGCATTGATATATAGCTCTTTATCTATGGCGCGCTTGCATTATACAAACCGCTAATTGGTTTTACATGTCACGTGTTTTCTGAACACTTTTCATTTCTTAACGGGCTCTTGTTGGTTATTTTACATGTATGTAAGGAAAGGTACATACTGTTGTCCCCGCCTAGAATCAAGACATGACTGTATTATGGGATGGGAAGGAAGTTGATTGCATAACTTAAACAGAGAAGACCTGTCCAGCACTTATATTTTATCCCCGAAAGAAACTAAATGAACTCTACATATATGAGGCAGTTGTACAAAAAAGTTAAGATTTGATTTAAACCGATCCGTTCTGATAATGTGATTTCTTCTGGCAGTAATTGTCTACCTTAAAGGCGGTAAGCGCTTATTGATAAAATACTTAAGACATTTCAGTAACATTCACAGCACCTAAATAATGATATAATTAAGGCCTAAAAAGTCCTCATAGGGATTTTCTGATTAAGTATTTCATCCTGTGGGAGATATGGCACTGTTTTTCTATGTTTAAAAGCAATACTACAGGAAGCAGTCAACTTCAGCTTTCATCAGCTAATCAAGCTAACTCAGCGCAAGTACAAATTATCCTATTAAATAGTTATCTTAACACAACATGCAGTGGTATTTTGATATTGTACTATGGAAATGATAGAGAACCAAAGATTAATAAATATAATTATATGGCTGTAAAGGTCCAAGAGATAATTTTACTTTGAATAACAAGTTGTTCATATTTTCCTTTGCACTTCAGCTTCAAGACCTGATTGTATCTGGGGAGTTGCCCTGCTCCAAGGAGGAGGCGGCCACACTAGCCGGGATCCAGCTGCATCTGGAAGAGGCATGGCCAGACGATGAAGGGACCAATAGAAATCGTCTATGCAGGTACGTTGTTTTGTCGTATCTTCTCTTATGTGCGAAACATGCTGAATAACAAAAGACCTGATAAAAATATGAAAATGTACGAAATTATCTTACCTTCATTCCCTAATAGGCATGACTGTTTAGTCAACCATTGTTGAAATGACGAAACTATAGGTTTATAAAATTTATACTGTTATTTCTTAACGTACCTTTGTAAAGGAATGTGTTTAAATATTGTGGATTGTGGATATCTTTTTTTCAGATTATCTCTTGGTGAAGCTAATTATTTACTGGCATATAAACAAGTTTTCTATTTTCTGGCTACAATTATTGAAAACTGCAAAGTATAGATATACGACGTCCTCGTTTATAATTAGTTTACCTATATACAACGTATTCCAATTTAAGATATGGATTACATTATTGACTAGTATCAAACATACGTAGATTTGTGCTTAAAAGTTTTCGGTTGCTTTGTTTTGTTCCGGTTTCTGCTTTCTTTTGAAATGTCACTATAATAACTATTAGCGAAAATCAGATCTCTACGTGGCGGTGATTAATGTATATCACTGCACCTTGAAGAATGTTACCTTTCTGATTTGATCTGGTGTTAAAGCAACCACGCCAGCTGTTCATGCCCTGCTAGCATATGAATAATCACATTAAATCTGCATTAAGCTTAGTTAAATATATTATTGATATAACTTTTTATTGTTAGCAGGACATTGACTCCAACCTACAACAGTATTACCGTTCTAGTAACAACCTGTTGAAACGTTGGTTTTCACTCGTGTGTTTGATAAAAAAACCCAACACTGTTGTTGTTTTGCAGGCTTCAAGAGAACAAGATGACAGACCTCGGTGCAGTTCAGTCTCGCAAAACCTCGAGTTATGATGAGAAGCAAGAGAATCTGCGGAAGAAAAAGGAGTTGATACGAAATAACAAGGCAAGAGGGATAACTCTTAGTCGACGGAAGGGAAAATTGGTGCGACAGTTGTCTTGCGTAAGCGATAAAGACCCAGAAAATCATGTAGAAATAGATCTTGCCAACTATCTCCCGCCATTGTATACAACTTCGAAGAAAATCAAAAGGTTGATCGAGGTATGCTGTTTTGAAGTTTTAAAATTTATTAATACATATTTATGAGCTTTTAACCACTATCGGCTAAGTGCTCAAGATACGACTTTTTAGAACGGTGTTTTAGTTTATTAGCTTTGTATTGTACCGCCAGAATGCATAATTCTATCGGGCAACTGATTACAACTACAGCATGCAATAGCAGACCCAAAATGTGTGTAGAGGAAATTCAAACTCACTTTACAAAGCGTTGGTATTTTTTTTCTGAATAAAGAAAATCGATCTGGACTTATATTTGCTTAATACTGATAAAGTGTCAAAAGAAAGTTGGATTGGACATTGTTTTGATTTTTTTATCTTAATAATGATATGTCCTATTATTTTCTTTTATGTCAGAATCGGACTCGAACTTTAAGAGAAAAGTATCCGTTAAAAACAGTAAGGGTCAATTAAAATGTCCTTTTTCACTTCACTTCAGTTAATATCTTTTACTTATTTCTTTAACTGAGTGATAACTACAATAGGGAAATCAATAGTGTAAAACATTGCAGTCAATTTAGTAGAACGAAACAGCGCTGAAGTAATACACAGTCATGTCTTCCAAATACATTTTACAAGTACACAAATACATTATTTTGAATATAATATAATGACCTTATTTTATGTTTGTCACAACGCACCGACGCAAATATGTACCCCCACCCACCCCAACAAAAGAAAAGTTCTCGCCAAGACCCGGGACACGATCGAACCCACGCGGTGAGGGGCTGAGGAGTTACAATTCTAACCGCTCGACCACGAATTCAGTGATAGATAGATTTTATTGTCTGATAAATATATACTTGAAAGGTTGAATACAAGTAGTTAGTGACACAGTCGATGGAAATATCAAATACATTTTTACATTGATACACAAATATTGACAGGAAAAGCAGAAGAAGCTATGGCACACCCCGTTCTACGACAGCGAGCTGCAGTTGAAGCGACTCTACATTAAAATATGTAAGAATCTGCCTGGCTTCGGATGCAAGCTGTATCACGTCAAAGAACTCCTGAAAGGAAACACGCAGAAAAAGGTATGCATATATGTAATATATATGCCCCACATTTAAAATGGTCGCACTGTAGAAAGAAACCAAAGCAAGACGTTCAAGTCATGGGATGCTATTGCTAGGTTTATTTAGGACGATATTTAAGAGAACTTATCTGATTATTTTTATCTTTCCATTGCCATGTTTGGATTCCGTAAGATATTTAAGTTATCAAAATGTATTCATACACATATACATAGATCTTTAACGAGGGAAAGATGAGCAGCATAGTGCGCTTGTTTTCACTCACATTCACTTGCATGTACAATACAGCATACCAATAAACTAAAGCACGCTTAGATAACCTAACATATATTATTCTGCGGATTTAGTAACATACATGGATATGAACATGTGTATATTGAATATTATATGTTTTGAATATTATATTAAGTACTACGTTTCAGGTGAATCGCCTGCTTGGCATCTCTAGTGAGAAAGTCATCTTGTTAGACAACAAGTCTAAGATACTCGCTAAGTGCCAGAACATATGTGACCTTGACGAATGGCGAACCGGAAGTGGGAAATCACATGACGGCCTCGTTCTGGAGTTCCGTGGATCAAAGACGTGGACACTGTCCATGCTATCTCCAGATTGCCTCAAGTCAGTGACCGCTGTTCTTTGGGATGCCCTGGACATGCACGGCAGGTACCTGAACAGCAGCACCCTCAGGAGGGACAGCTTCGAGTTCAGTAAGTGGTTCAACGTTTAAACAAAATTAAAAAATTGCGTTCGTCTCAATGATTTATACAGTTGTAATATGGTTTATTATTGTAAGCACACAACCCCAATATTATATATGGCAATTCTTGAAGTTTGTTTTGTGAGCAAATAATACATTTTTGTACATGCATACCGGTAGTTTTATATCGCTCGCTCACAATGCTCACATCGGCTTTTAAACTTGAAAACTGAACTTTCTCATTACTTCTTATTCCACTGTTTGACTAGACTTCCAGCGAAAGCAGCTAACGCTGTGCCCGGACAACGAGGGGTGTTCACGCTACACCAAGGAGCTGGAAGGTCTACAGAAGCTGCTTCATTTCCCGGAAGAAGTGGCGACGCTGCTGACAGAGACAGAGTCGCGACTTTTTCAGGGAGTCCCACCGGCAGACTACATTCGCCAGGTGACCGTGGACCTCAACAGAGGGGCATCAACCAACTCCAAAGTGTCCGGCGTTGAGGATTTGATACACCGGTTTAACGAGGTACGTGAAGAAAGGGAGTGGGGTGTGTTATTCAGTTGTTTTTATATTATATCAGGATTGATGAGGTTTTCAAAATGTATTCACTTTTTATTGCAATATTGCAGATAAGCTAAAAGTAACTTGTACGTTTCCTTTGCTATTAATCACTTATAACTTTGCTAGGCGCAGGAAAAAAGCATTCCCTTACAACATTTCTTCCATTTATTAAAGCATAGGCAAAGAAAATCTCTTCTTGGGTTTTTCCAACGAGGTCAAAATCTCTCAATAAATAACAAATACTTTTCCCATGAATTTGAATATCTATAAGAAAAAAGAACACGTTTTTTTCATTAAATTTGCGATGCTTAACTGTTAAACTAAATAAAACGCAAAATGAGGAAAATTTACACGAAGGAAGGGGTTGTGGTGTCCGTCTTGGAAAATGTGCGTGAGGGATTTTTACCGAATATACAAAACAGAAAGGAACTGATTTTATGAGATGAGCGCCAAAAGTAAGCAAGGTCATGTCAGTACATTACATGCAGTCATCACGGGGCTGTTTTAGTCTGGTTAAGTCCCTGTACTCAGTGATGTCTGAGACCAGAATCACTTATACTCTGTATATTATATGCTTTTTTCTTCCATCTGACTAAACTTACTATAATCAGTTAGCGATGTTAAGAAACGTGCCTAATAAACATCTGTCTGGCTGGTCCATCTAAGCAAAGTAAAAGGCTGCATTGGCCTCAGGGTTAGGTGACAAAATCGAATCTTTTTTTTTCATCAGCCCGTGTGCATCAACTCTGAATTTGTAACGGAAACCTGAACAGTGTGACCCTTTTGCGGGCTCGGGGTTGGGGCGGAACATGACGACGAAACATTCCAACAACGATCTGTGAATCTTATCTTTCCTGTCTTTGCTAGGTGAGCACGTGGATCACTCAACTGATCATCACTCAGCCGACACATGACAACCGGAAGGCGGTGTTGTCCTGTATCCTCCGTCTGGCCCACTACTGCTGGTGTCTAGGGAACTTCAACTCTGCCATGGAGATCCTCGCAGGACTCAAGTGAGTTTCCGGTCACAGGCGTACAGTTCCTGACTAAGCACTAATTATTACGCTTGTGCAAAAAGCGTAGATCCAGATCGGCCAGCTTACGATAACGGACGTGATGGCCTTGGTATGGTATGGTGTTGGTAAGGGTGATGATGATTCAGATAAAAATGACAAAGGGAGAATGAAATTCAATAAAAGAATGCTGTTGTAAAAAGCGAGCATGCTATACAAATACACGAATAGTAAATACTAATGTTTCTTTATATTTGAGTCCAGGTCCTTGATTATGTTCTATTACCGTTGCAGATCAGAGAAACTGAAACCCTTTTGGCTGTTGCTCTCCGAAGAAGATTTGTCCACGCTCCATACTTTATCTGCCGCCATGTTTTCACGAGAACCTACCTCCGAGTATAAGGACGCTGTCAGTGCAGCTCTGGATATCCGCGACTGTAAAGTAGTTCCTTTTTTTGGCGGATTCCTACGCGACCTGCGCTCAGTCGTCAACTCATCCCCCAGTATTGTCGTCTTACCTACGTCAGATGTCGACCATTCGTTAGAGGTAAAGGTCAAAAGTTATACTAGATAATTTCGTTATTTTGCTAGATTAAAGAGTTTATTATATTTAACGTCCTGTGTTCTATCCACTATGAGTATGAACTTTTAGCTGGACCTTTTAGGGTTGTCAGCAATTAATGGCAAGCCTAATTCTATAAACCAGTGATTAAATTGAAACGTCACATATGTCTTTCTAAGGAACATACATACTAATATAATCCACATTTAACACAGTACCTGATAGGATTTGGTGAGAAATTGGGTCCAGGTTTTGGTTCGAATGAAATCAAGGATGTATTGGCGTGAGGCATGTAGGTTTCATGTTTGCGTGCAATGGCTTTATAGCTTACTAGTAGGCTCTCTGACATGTTTTGACAAGTTTGTTACGACCGTAATTAACCGTAGAACTGCATGTTTCACAAATAAATGTTTTATGTTATTCATCTTTTCAGTTACGTAGGTTGCTTTGAAAGTCGGTTTATATTTATTATAGAATAATTACATTTCCCACATTACCTTAGTGTTATATCGTATGTTTCCGCAGTTTATCGCCGACTTTAACGGAGAGGACCGATTTATGACGAGGATTGGCGTAAGCGGGTTAATTAATCTGGGTAAGCTGAAGAAAGCTCACAACATCCTGACGGATATCCAGCTGTTTCTGTACCACAACAACACTATTCTGGCTCAGACTGACGTCGAGGACGAACAGGATCACATTTCTAACGATTGGTAAGGTCCCCGCTGGATAAAATGGCTTATTAGACATCCATCAGGGTACCTGTTATTTTAAGCAAAACTTGACCACTTTGATATTAATATAGTATATAGTCCGATTTATTCATGATATCGGTGTAAATAGTATCACTTGCCACAAACTTAAGAAACAAGTTTCATTATGAACAACAAACGAAGAAATCTCGCGTGCTTTTATGCCATGTTTTTAATTGCCGGCCAAAAGTCGTCGTCTAGCAGCCGCATTACTTCATTGTAATTTTAAAAATACAAGAAGAACATTGATGCAAAGCATGAAAGACGACGCAAAATTGTGTACCAGAAAAAGAAATATGGAAAATAAAAAAAAAGAAACATAGATGTAAACATGTAGGAAGAATGATTAATTGAACAGAAGCAGAATATAATCAAAATTTAACATATTTGACTGACATTTCCTGACGACAGTTTTTTATTGTGACAATCACGACAGGTTATGATGTGACAAGGGATTTTTAAGACATTTTAGATTACTAGTATTGCTTGATAATGAATCATATTTCCGATTAGATCCTATCGGTAAACATGCTGGTCACTCTCCAGTGGCAGTCAGCAAACGTGATCACAGCTTCAGCGCGTCGTCAATAAGCAACTTCAATTCCAAAAGCGTTTTAGTTGTTGTGTAAATTAACACTTAGCATGGTTCTTTAAAATACTTTAATTAAAAATAATTATCCATTTCTTGAGTAGTTCTTTAAAAAGAATAATTATTTCATGTTTTTTATACAGAAACAACTTTCATGTGTGAAAGACGCGGCTAGAAGCTTGGTAGCAATTAGGTCATTATCCGACAGCTGCCAACGGCATTTCTCGGCCTTTCAACACATGATTCTGTGCTTACTAAGCACCTTCAGCACATCAGTATTTCACACTAAACAGATTCGTGTCTATCTCTAGTTGTATAATTGTAGTTTGTTCCTTTACTAGGACGGATGAAGTATTCCACGATCCGATCGACAATCATGAAAGCGATTCAGAGCTGGACTTCGAGACGTATCAACCCATCAAACAACTCTCGAACGGTCATGACGTCATGATTATTACGCCATCATTCGCAAAGTTGAGTCATCAAACCCTGCAATATATGAATCACGGAAGCACGTTAATACATCTGGAGGAAGAGAGTGGTCGTTCATGTATGTGTTTTCTCAAACTTGAAGCAGACAACGCGACGTTAACTTGGAAGAAACCGAACTGGAGTGCGTTGCGTGGCAACGTCACCAATTTACCAGACTACGTTTTGCGCGGAGATTTCGACTACTGCTCTATACAGGCTATGTATACGCGCTACTGCGGTGGTGAATTCGCATATGAAACGTTGGAAGAGGGTTATCTGGACGTTACTATGCTCAAAGACGTTTCTTGGGTTGACGAGGATGACGTCGATACGTCGACGTTGTCTTCAATATCGAAACGTTACGGCTTGGAAGATATAAAGCCAGGGAAAAACTGTTTGTGTCTAACATATGGTAGCACGCTAGCGGAGAATAAAAATCTCTTCTTTGTTGGTACCAATAATGTGATACGGATGTGGTTTCAAGGCCTCCAAAAGTTGTGCCAGGCGGCTAAGTCATTACGTAAAATGACGGACAAACGAATACAGTGGCTCAAAGTGCAGTATATTCAACTGTATTATGAAAATGAAAAATGTCAGGGACCCACGCCTGCAGAAGCAATACGGGTAAGCATTTCTTAAGGTATAAAGTTGACAAAATAAGGTTATTGTCAACCTCACTAATGTATGCAATTAGTGCCTTATATAATAAGTTAAGTAGATACAATATGTAAAAACTTAGAAACAACGTTAACCCATATCTTTACTGCAAAAGTAGCCAGATTTATAGTCTTGAAAACTAGCCAGATTACAACCCTAGGAAACTAGCCAGTTTGAGCTCTAGGTAACTAGCTGGGTTTTAACTCTAGAATACTAGACAAATTTAAACTCGTGGAAATTGGCCAGAATATTGCTCAAGTGAAGAAATTAAACTTCATTTCTGGAAAATAAGCTGTATTTACTCTAAGAAATCTAGCCTGATTAAAACTCTAGCAAACTGGGTAGATTAAAACTATATGAACTAGCCAGGTTTAAGCACTTTGAATCAAGCCAGATAAGATCTCATGGAAACTATAAAACTTTAGAAAACTAGCCTCACTTAAAACTCTGGGAAACTTGACAGATGTAACACTCTAGGAAAGTAATCAGATTTAGTCTGTCTACTCTGTTGAAACTAGTCAAATTTTAAGTCTAGAAAACCTGCCGGGCTTTTGACTCTGGGAAACTGTCTAATATATGGCTCTGCTAAATAGCTAGGCTTAAACTCTATGAATCCCAACCACTTGGAAACTATTCAAATTTAGGCTCTCTGAAAGTTTTAGACTCTAGCAAGCCAGTCTCATATAAACTCTAGGAAACTAGCGATAAACTAACCAGATCTAAAATCTAGGCCAGTTTTAAGTTCTAGGAAGCTAGGCAGACTTAAAGTCAAGGATTGCTAGATATTAACTCTAGGAAACTAACTCGAAATAAACTAGGAAGCTAGCCAGATTTAAGCTCTAGATAGCTAGCCAGATTTAAGCTCTAGGAAGCTAGCCCGATTTAATCTCTAGGAAGTTTGCCAGATTTAAGCTCTAGGAAGCTAGCCAGATTTATGCTCTATACAGCGAGCAATAAACAAGCAAAGCCAGTTTAAATTTCTAGACAACAAGCCACACTTAAGCTGTGGGAGAGAAACGAGCCTGATTTTGAAGTCAAGGGAAATTTAAACGCGAAATGTTATGTTTTTCACTTGGGATGTACAAATGTTATATCAACATTGATCCTTTGACTTTTGTCAAGGTTTAATTTTATTTATGCCTACAGGTTTTCGGAGGTCGCCGGTGGACACCCAAAGGACCACAGGTCAGTAGTGGCAGTGTGTCGGACGTGTCTACCTTCAAACGGACCTCTAGTTTCGTCATGGGCTCAAACATATTTAAGAAGAAACCTTCCAATTCATTCCAATCATCTAAGGTAAGCAGGGCGGGAAGTGCAAATAACTAAATGAAATTGTGACAAATAAATACATGTAGATAGTAGAAGTTTGCATGAAAACTTAAAGGGTATAATAAAATAAAATTTCTAGAAATCTTGCATGTATGAACTACATATTGAATTTCATTCATAATTTCGCGCATGTAATGCATATTAACTCAGTCACCTTACTGTGCTCTATTTTGCTACGTTAAACCATAATGTAGAATAACAGATAAATAACTCTTAAGTCCTTTATAGCGTGGGTTCCAGTCAGGGCAAACACTTTTAGCGATCAGGTCTTCTATTTGGCTGCCTGTGGTTCTTCCCAGACATATGTCTAAGTTCTTCAGCCACAACTATAAGCTGGACGTTGCCAATATGACCTTATGTCAGTGCGATGTAACAAAACAAAACAAAAACTAGTATAAAAAAATAGAACACATATTTAGTCTCACCCACCTGACACATTTTCACACATATTACTGCATTATTTTATCTCCCTCATTAAAATTTTGCTCTTACTAACCTTGCTGACAATTGGTCCCATGTTATTCTCAGGATTCCAGTCCCAAGCCATTCCAGACCCGGGAATCGTTCAGCTCAAATCTGTCAAAGAAAAGCAAGCGGTCACCAAGTCCTCAGAACCAAAACCGCCAAAGTATCGCGAGCACGTTGACCAACTTCGAATCTTCCAGCGAGAGTAATACGAATCTCTCTGCCTCAAAAGACGGAAATACAAGATCTCAAAGCCATCCGTGCTCGGCGAGTTACCTTAACCGCTATCGTACGCGTCGGAGAACAAGCTGTCTAGGAAAACATCTTCTTGGAGAAAATAAGAACAACTCTATTACGCATTCCACGCGGTTGTCTTTCTTTGACTTTGTCGACTTGTTCAGATCGTTCTCCTTACGAAGTCGGAAGGATTTACGGGATCTCTTTGAACAGTTTGCGATTGCTAAACCGAGCGGACTCCGACAAACAAAGGGACCCGCCATGCTGAATGCCTGCGAAGGAAGTGAGTTTTTTTTATAATGTCGCGGGCTATTTTAACACGAAAATCAACAGGCAAAATCGATAACTAAAACCAGGAATCGAAGCGTGGGTCTCTTGATTACCGGTCTGACACCTTGCCACTACGGCGGCCTTTGTTTCATGTGGAATGATAAATTTTATTAGTCTTCCGTTCCACATTATAATTGAAGCCACATGGCGACAATAATATTGAAGGTTAGAGACGTAATTCTCTATGGTAGTATTTTAAGGAAGCAAATATTAATTTTACACTGATTCGCTCGAAAAAAAAAAGAATTAAACATAAGTATCGGACCACGAGGGTCAAATACTTTAATGGCCGAGGTAAGGAATGTTATCTTTTTCACCTAACGTTATATAGCCGATATAACCTTTCTAAAAATTGCCAAAATATGCGCATGTACATTTATTTAATTTTGTTACCATTAAACAACACCGCCCTTTATATTTTTTTATTTTGTAAGAAATTAGTTTTTTAACAAACCGTCATACCTGAAAACTGTCAATTATATAAAAAAGTCATAAACTTTATAGCACCACCACAGTGTATAATTATTGTTGTTCACAGATATTCTGACCCGTAACACAACTTACGACCTCACGCACTGCACTGAGGGGCCGTACATCCAGCGACGCAAGATCTGTGACGCCATTGCGGTCGCCAGCATCTTCGAGAACTGTGCCGGTGTGGACACATCCCAAAACCGCTGTCTGAGTATGCGTGAGTTCAGAGAGTTCCTGGAAGATTACCAGGAGGAGCACCTAGATGATGCCGAAATAGTGGCCCTCGTTCAGGTAGGTGTCCTCTCAACCTTAGGTGAGATAAATCGCAGGGACACAAGTATGGTCATTGTAGATATCAAGGTATTTTCTCCCGGAGGAAGATCCAAGACAAATGTAACCAGTAATACTCGGCTTCCCACCTATAAAAGTTCCCACATGAAAGTCTTCGCCCCGACCGGGACGCCAGCACACCCACTGAGGTGTCTTGCAGCCAGAGGATAAAATGTTTACACATAAGACCAAGCGTATCCCTTATCATGCTACAATAATTTTAACAATAACGACTCCTTAGTAAATTTTTTTAAAAGAAGCTGCAACGTTGAAAAACTGTCGGAGGTCATTTAGCTAACCCGTGGTGCGCCAGTGGTTCTATCCAGACTTCATCTGGATCTTCTTCAACCATCATAGATGCAGGTCGATTTAATGACCATCGTTGTGTCGCTGTACTGTATTTTACAAGCAAGACGAAACCGGTTTTACGCTACGGTTACAGCTCCATTCAGGGAAAAACATGTGACTATAAACTAAGCAGCAAAAAAGTGCAAATCCCGAACGGCAGCTTCGTGCAGAACTCTGCTGACATGTATTAACACTATTTGCCTAGACATGATCTTTACCAAGTAAGCAGGTTTGAAAATTAAAATATCGACCATCAATACAATTTGCAAAAGAAAACTTCGAGAAAATGCAAATCGGGCAAGACATTTTATATGAAGCTTTACATTTTAATGTCCTTTGGGTGTCCACCGGCGAACACAAAGCCAGTTTATACATGCAATTAGAATCAGCCTCTGCGTAATCACTTTTGCATAGCATGCAAAGATAACATAAATATATCAGTAAGAGTAAGAGCTTAAGAAATAATCTATCCGGTTTCGTCACAATACAATAGGTGTCTTTCGAAAATATTATATTCAAATATCTTAATCAAAGAATTAATTCATCAAATAAGTACATCAAAATCAAACAAGTTGACTGTTATCCCTCAGCGCCACGAGCCAGACCCGACTCTGCGGGAGAACGGGTACCTGTCGTTTGAGGGTTTTGCCAAGTACCTGATGGACAAGGAGAACTATGCTTACCTGTATGAGAAGACGAAACATAACGACGAGGTAATTATGTGATTGGTGATTTTTTAATCATTTTAATAGATTAACAACTGACGGATAGTGATTAAACACATGAGAACGCATTACGTGATCCAACGCTCCATGACTTTGGACTAAAAATTAGTTGCATTTTTTGCCGTACTAAATGCAATGCTATGGAATCAAACGCTTAACTTGGAGGCAGAATAATGATCATGGTCCCCAAAGTTTGTTAGTATCAATGCTCTTTGGGCTTCATTTTTTTAAACAGGCCCGCACTTGCGTAAGAAAGAACGCACCAAAGGGACCGATCGCCATAGTGCGAAATGTTTTGCTCATGCTGGTGATGACGAACCACCCAAAGCAATGAAGACACCAATCAAATTGTTCAGGCGTGTCTTGGTTAGAGATTTCTCGATGGGTACAGAAGCGTGTTAGAGATTTTTCATCTAGCATAGTCTTTACCTGCTCGGAGTAAAGCACGAAGAGCATTTGAAAATTAAGTGTTTTGTACCCGAGAAAGAAAAGACACACACACACGCACGCACGCACGGACGCTCACAGAGAGAGAGAGAGAGAGAGAGAGAGAGAGAGAGAGAGAGAGAGAGAGAGAGAGAGAGAGAGAGAGAGAGATTATAACAGATAAGAAAGAAAGCGATTGTGTTGCAGATAACAAATCAGGTAGAAAGTAATTATGCAAGCGTCCCACGTGTGGTGTCTTCAGATAAATCAAAGTTTTGCTGGGACGTTTGAATTTCTTTTCCGCATACATATGTCCAAAAAGGTGTTCAACACAAAAAGTCGCGATTTTTACAATTCTGGAGAGCGTTAAGTCATTTCTTATATGCCACTGTGGGTCATTCATAAATACATGTAGGTAAAAAGAGGACCATCCAAGCACGAGCTTCCCTGGTAACTGGAAGAATGGACCTTCCTTACCTGATATTAGCCCATAAGTCGTCATTCTGTTTGCGCTTTGTTTAAAAAATTAAGGGATCGGGACGTTTTACGTTACACAGTAGAAACATACTTTTTACCATTGTCTATTTATATTTCGTGTCTGTCAACATTTGTGACAAATGAAGAAGAAAGCCGGGAGCAAAATGCAAAAAGACAAGCAAATGTGCCGCTGGCTTTTGTTGTTAGTTTTAAAAAAAACATTTGTCTTGAAAATCATCTACAAACATCGTTTACATAAACGTATACCCATTCCATTTTCTTTATGCACGAGTGGCACGAGCAAAAGATTCTTTCTTACGAAAATTGTTTGATGATGCATTCCAATAAATGACACGCTTAAATATGAATATGAAAGGTTTTAATTATAATTGTATGATATTTAATTTTACGTGAAATACCATTCATTATGTAAATATTGATTATAACGGTCTGGTGCAAATGTATCATTGAATAGATATATTCCCTGTAGGACTATGGTTTGGTTATCACCAGATAAATGTGGACTAATTAGCTTTGAAAACATTTATTTTCAACAAAAACTGCCATGTCACCACTCATTTGAAACGCCTTAAAATACTCCAGTATTGATGCAAGCAATGACTTGCGGGAACATACATGGACGAGAGTTGTTTATTGCTTGGTTAAACACATGCGTTCAAAAGTCACAGTTTAATGATAAGAATGTGACCGCAGTTTGTCCGCTACATGTACAGGTCAGGTTACTGGGTATTGCGTTGTTCTTAAAACATGCTACCTTATAAAGGATTGTTTCCGGCAGAATTCTTTTATGTAATACGCTCGGTAACAAATGTCTTCTTAATAGAAACAGTTTATTCAATAGATCAATTGCTTTGTTTGTTTTTGCTAGCCTCCAAACTGTCTCACCAAATAGCTAAGTGTTTGCCCTAGCAAACAATACAGACGCCTACATACACAAACAAAGCTTAGAACAGCGGACATATTTTCTTTTATCTACGAACATTTGGGAGGGTGGTTGTATAGATTTTAGGAAGAAGCTGCAAGCGAATACGGAATGCCTTTTGTTCTAATGTTTTTGTATAACATAAAGGCAATAGTCTAGTCCAATATATAAACGATATTTTATTGCCAATACAAATGTTGGTTTAGAAAAATAAATAACTAAAAAGACGTTCCAACCATTAGTCCCGGTCCGTACAAATTCATGGAGACTTGAAACGCTGTTTGTTGTTATTTACTTTGCATGACAAAAACGAAAAAGATCAAATGAATAGCCGTTACGTCAGGTTATCTAACAAAGCGACGCTAGTTCAATATAAATATATTGACTGGGTGCTCAAACGGTAACATACAGTCGTTCCAAAGATCTTATTCTGTTAGTTGTTTGCCTTCACGTTTATGGTAGCATTTTCCACAGACATACTATCCTCGCAAGTTATAGCATAAAAGCATGCAGAAATAATTGAAATAAAACGTTTAACATGAAGTATACGCTGTGTTTGTATAAAAAGCAAATACCTAATGTTAGACATGTTATGTCCTACCCAACTAAAGTCCTTCTTGAACTTTAAAGTGTTTGAATAATGTAATGGCAAATTACGTAAAACAAGTTTTAGGCGAGTCTAAATCTTTTCTGTACGTCCAAATGTTTATGTCAGTCTTTTCATATGTTCGCCATTATAATTTTTATCAGTTCTTCTTCTGATATAATCTTGATAAAATATTAATGCCCGAGGCAAACAGTGTAGACCCATTGAGCCGTCTCTTGACTTCGAAACCGTGTATATAAGACAGGAGAGATATTTTGCTATACCTTTATATTTATTGTGTCACTTGTACCCTTTGCTTCAGAACATGGATCATCCCCTTGCCCATTACTACATCCCATCAAGTCACAACACGTATCTTACCTCACACCAGCTGAAAGGGGATTCCTCAGTCCAGCTCTATAGTCAGGTGGGTAAACAATATATATAGTTATATAATAACACCTAAATAATTTGGAAATTTACTGTTTTCATATTAATGGATCATTTTCTTCTTAAATGTGGCGTCCGACAGTTTGGATCAAAACTAATTTCATTAAACATCTAGATCTCGCAAAATGCTGTTCATCGGTGTCCTGTATTTCCTATCTGAGCCACGCTTGAACCAAGAAAACTACGTGACCACTTATGTAATAGCGCTTCCGCGTCATCCGCTGTGACGTCGATGTCTATTTTTAGCAATAATCACATTCGTTATTATTTCTAGATATGAAAAGAATGAACAGAAAATGTCAACCAGAGGAAGCCATTTGTTAATTCTAGTTCAGTTATACGTATTCAAGTTTTTAAGCTATCCACAACAAAAATAACCATAGTGGAAAATGTTCGATGCGACCTCAAGATTACTAAATGACTTTTGTATAGATGTTTTACTTTAAGGGGATTTTCATACGCTCGGGCTCCCGTCTAAAAAAGAGGAATAATATTGTTGCTTGGACTTTCTTATAAAGCACAAATATAAAAAACCTAATCATTTCCGCTGTATCTCTGCACAGATCCTGCTAACGGGATGCCGGTGCGTGGAACTAGACTGTTGGGATGGCGATGATGGGATGCCAATCATCTACCATGGGCACACGCTCACCACAAAGATATCATTCAAGGTACACAGTTCAAATAATCAATGAATGTATGACCTCAGCATGCCTTTGATAAATACGTTTATGTTATATAAATTATCAAATATTTATAAGTTAATCAAAAATGTTTGGGGCATATATATAAAACGCTAATAACCTGAAAAGTGCACGTTTACTCTAAATGATCCTTTCTCGCTCTTTTGGCCATATGCGGATTTTATGAAAGTGAGATGAGCCGACGTAAGAACTAACGCTAACTTATAAGAGTTATTGAGTCATATCATAAGAGAGCGTACTATTTTATTATAAAAAGCATAATTTTAAACGTATTTTGTTACAGGCGGTTGTAGTAGCGATCAACAAGAGTGCCTTTGTGACGTCACCATATCCCGTGATCCTCTCGCTAGAGAATCATTGTTCCATTTCACAGCAACAAAAAATGGCGCAAATATTCACCGTATGTTTAACTTTTTTTTAAATTTCATTGTAGACATTGCTACTAATTCAATTTTACTAATTGTTTGTTTTCATTGGCTTTGCTACGTCATATCGTCATAATTATGGTCATGTAATAGTGATGGAAAAACCCTGTGATCTGTCTGGGTAGAACCACCGGCGCTCTTCATGTCAGCTGGACTCCCCACATTTATGATATTTGAACATTTGTTCAACACTTGACTTATCAATGTCTCTATTTGCCCAGGCCTAGGTAAATAATAAAGATCAAGTTTAACCATAACCAGAATGACGTTTTCTGATCACGATCGACAACTTTTGCTGCCGCATTCCGTTCTTACAATTCATTTTAACTGTTTGTACAAAATTAAATGAAAATAATAAAATGATAATATCAAATTAATGTTATATATTATTAACCTGTTAATATCCTTAAAGCATTATACTGGTAAATGTCTCTACATCCACAGAGTGTTTTCGGAGACAAACTGGTGACCCAGTTTCTATTCGACACCGATTTCTCTGACGATCCAGTGCTTCCATCGCCCAACCAACTCAAGTACAAAGTCCTCATTAAGAACAAGAAGATCTGGGAGGAAGGAGACCAGCATGCTACAGCAAAACGTGTAAGTTGTTGTTCAAAGTAGCTATGGAAAGAAGCTATGTTGTAGAATAATTGTATGTCTTACAATTCAGTCTTACAATCATAGTTACCAGGATTGTTGCTACTCCCCACACTAGCAATAATTAGCTAGATTGTAACAGTTTAACTATGTTGCGTCTGAAGATTTTTAGTTACTGTAAAAATCGAATGTCCTTGCAGTTTTCTGATTTGTTAAACGAAATTGATGGAACTGCAAACTATGTACAATTAAATACAAAGACTTATAACAAACAGGAACCAGTAATACCAGCAAGCTTTCATCACACGGACCGCAGGTTTGTTTAAAGGACGAGTATCGAATTTGAGTTCAGTGGATAATTTCAGTACGTGAAACTAAAGTAACACTAGTGACAGCACGAGTAAAGTTTGTACTGAAAGTTAGTAACAATCGTCACGTGACGTTGTCCATACGCTTTGCATAAACGCGGAATCTAAAAATAGTATTAAAAGACTACGTAGCCTTTAAATCATATATGACTTCGGAACATACCTTTTATCTGTCGCCAAATACTGTGTGTTAGCCTATATGATCTTGTTGTGGGAATGTTTAAATGCCCAAAACGAGTAAAAAGTAACGTTTATTCTACTCACCATGAATTAAAACATTAATTTAACTATACCTTAGTTTCACTTTCGTCGCCGTAGTCGATCATAGCCGATAATTTCATCGGGCATTCCGGTTAAATACGTCGAAAGTAAACGTTGTCGTCTAAAAATCGGTGTTTACGTGATGTTCTATCATTCGAGTTCATGATCGTTTTTTTTCCGAATAAAACAAAGCCGGCCTTTCTCTCTTGCGAGTCGGGTTTCCTTCGTCCGCCATTGTAATTTACGAATGAAGGGCACGAATGAAAGAAAATGCGGGTCAAGGGATAGTACAACGCTTATGTAACTGATCGGAACATTTCGGGATTCGGCCAAGTAATTTAAAATCGTTTAAGACTCCCCAGTGCTGAAAGATATTATTTATTATAAGATTTTTATTAACGACCGTTCAGTCATTCTCTGTTTGTGTAAACTGCTGCTGTTCCAGTTATATATTATTTCAGATATCATGTTAATGCTTTTGTTGTATTTCGTTTTAATTTGACCAGGCCTCTGCGTTCAGTCGAAACTACAGTATGGTCCTTACTGAGAGCGGAGCCTCACACGACTTTGACTTCGAGGACGAAGATGATGACGAGGAAGATGATATGGCGGAGGGAAGTAAGTAAATCTGTGTTACATTATAGTCAACAATTAACAGTTTCCCATGATCATTTCAATCTGTGATTGGAGATGACGTTTTTGTCATCACTTAACGGTTTCATTGTAATGTGTGTTATCGTTCATGATATTGTAAACAAAGAAAACTTGTTTTATGACTTAATTGAGAAAAGTGTGTCTCAACTTATCAATGTGTTTTAATTTGTGTATTGATGTATATAACATTCTCAGTGAAAGACTCTCGGCGATCGATGGACAGCCAAGAGAGCCGGACCACACCTGACCAGGAAGACAAGGAGGGTCTGCACCCCTCGGGCTCGTATGGTGACCTCGCTAGGTTAGTTCTTCAGTGTGCTGGTTTTGTCTCCCTTTCTAATAGGCTAATGTTATGTTCTCTTCGGCATTAAACGCTATACAGTCGGGGGCTATATATGATTGAGGGAAGCTAGCAAATGTAGGAAGGCCTACCTGACTGGACGCAGTCTCGGGCTTCAGAGGACTCATTTCGGGGTTAGGGCGGGACGGGCGGGACGGGCGGGACGGGCGGGACGGGACGGACTAGACACTTGCTGACAGAGAGCACTGCATCCAGCGGGATGAAGTGTTTTATGACCTTCCATATTTTCGAGCTCTAAATAAATCGTTTTCAAAACCTTTTAGCCAAAGACAAAGACGCATAACAATAAGCATGGCGTTTTTATCCATTACATACTATTGTAAGATAAATAATGGTATATTTGTCTATATCTTCATAATAAGTAAATTGTAGATATACGTGTATTATCTTGACGTTAGTCATAATGGCAGAACACTAATTGAAACAGCTTCATTTGAAATAAGAGTATGTTAAATGGCAAATATCATAATATCAGTTATTCAACATTCAAATAAAAGTATTGCTTTCCAGTCGGACGCCTCTTATATTTTTTTGTTGTTGTTCATAGCAACCACAATGTGTCGTGCTACTAATGGTGCAACTGTAGCACAGTTACAACAAAGCTTTCTCATTTAAGAAGTATTAAATACAAAGCGGTATTAAATACAGAACCGTATTAAATACAAAGCGGTATTAAATACAGAACTGTATTAAATACAAAACTGTACAAAATACAAGGCGGTATTAAATACAAAGCGGTATTAAATACAGAACCGTATTAAATACAAAGCGGTATTAATAACAAAACTATATTAAATACAGAGCCGTATTAACTACAAAGCATAATTAAATACAAAGCTGTATTTAATTAAAAAAAAATTTAAGTACAAATCGGTATTAAATAAAAAGCCGTATTAAAGACAAAGCGGTATTACATACAAATTGGTTGATGAGATATTTGATGTAATATTTCTAGTTTTCGAATCACGGCCTTTTTGGCACCGACGCCTATTTTAATAAAGCAGATATTGCTTAAAACATACATTATGCATAAATTAGTTTCTTTTTGTCTCAAGCCTGTTATAACAAGCTGTTGATCAGTTAATACCCAATTGACATGGCGTGCTATTATAACAGACGGGCCTCATGCATGTACAGTGACAAATCCCGGCCCAAAAGCCACCCTGAGCTGGACTGGCAGTTTGATGAAGATCTACCTGAGGTCAAAGGTCATCCGAAGAATAAACAAAAGAAGGCCAGCCAGATCGCCAAAGAGTTATCGGACCTGGTTGTGTACTTACAAGCTGTTAAATTCAGAGGTATGTCTTGCTCAGTGAAATTGTGTTTAATTTTTTAATGGCAGCTGCCAGTGAGTTTTCGATGAAAACGAACTCTTAGTTTTATATACTTTCACTGCTTAATAAATACCAGCATTGATACAGACATTTATTACAGTCCTCTCTTCAAATCGACGCCACTTAGTAAATCACAATCTACAATCTACAATATGGGAGACCCCGGGTTCGATCCAGCGCCGCGGCATACCAAAGTCGTTAAAATGGTAGTGGTATAGCTCCCTTGCTAACGCTCAAGCAAATATAAAGGTAGTTCTACGACTGGTTGGCCCGGTGTCAGGATAATGTGACTGGGTGTGGTATCATGCCAGGTGTTCACGGCATGCTATACACAGTGAAGGCAGCACTATATCTGCTTCAACTGGACACCGTCTCCAGATAACTGAAATACTGTTGGTGGGACGATAAACCCAATAAACAAACAAACAAACAAACAAACAAACAATCTACAATAAATGAAAAACAGCATTAAATTCAATACATGTTCCAGCGGAGAAAACTGCTGCTTTCTTTTTATAAATGGAATCAAGATCATTAATGAATAAAAACTAACATGTATATTTATAGTTTGTCATAAATAATCAATTTTTCAGGTGCATACTTCGAAATATATAAATAAGCCCATTCCTTTTATGTTAGATGTCCAGGTAAATATTTATCAAAATGCATGTATAGATTAATGTGGTGGAGTATAATTCCTATATGAGAAGGATTATATTTACAATTGTGTATTGCTTTCCAGGTCTGAATGTTAGTCCTAATTCATCTCTGAAGCAACGCTATAACAAGCCAGGAGCCGCAAAGAAGATGCACAGCACAACCTCTGGAACACCTCCTGCTTCTTTAGGTACACTGGAAGGCAGCAAGGCGTATACATTGTTGTACCAAGATTGTTGTTTAATATTATCACTGAATGATGCCAATGGCATCTCCTTGGCTTGGCGCATTGCTTTGTAATCATAACAGTATTGAAACTTTACTAAGATTTTAATTTCGTTTGACCTAAATCATCTGAGTGGCGATTGACAGGTCAATAAGCATTGAAAAACAACACATAGAACGAGTAACTTATAAAATGGTCCGGGTGGTTTGATCTTCTTTTCAGTGTTTGGTTAGATGAACTTGTATAAAAATATACGAGCCCCGTATAAGGTAGAAAGAAAAAGTATGTAAATATTTTGTTAAGGAAATTATAACGTTCAACGTATGATGTTAGAGTTGTCCAGTTTAATCATTCTTTATTATGTAATTCTTAAGGACATATGTACCTGCTTGCTTGACTTTACTTTCAAAATCTTATAAATTCAGATAAATTCTGTATTTATTTGACCTTTAACCATGGAACGAAATTTACTAGTATCCCTTTTATACAGTTCATACTAGAAATAGATTTTTCTTATAGATCGACCTGATCACAGCCTAAACACGAGCATATCCCTCCGCCAGAAGCGACCCGACAGCACCCCGTCTTGCTACCTCGTATCATCTCTAAATGAGAACAAGGCCAAGCATCTGTGTAGAAGGAATCCAAATCTAGTCATCAAATATCCTTTCGAATGGTGAAGTGAATTATCAAGTAATGCATTTTGTTGTGACGAGTTACACCTGTGTCGAAATGTAAGTGAACAACAAGCATGCATCACATCGTCACATCATGCTTTCAAAATACGATATACAGTAACCTTTGAGTTTTCTTTGCACACTATTAGACGTTAAATTAATGTATAAAGTTAAAGATGTTGGTATTGTTATTAGGCTAAGAACACTCAGTTTGATATAGGAATAAAATAACGGCGTATTTTTTTTACACATTTGCATAGGACTTTATTAAATTTACACCATTTCTTTCTCGTTTTAAATAAATGTTTTTTATGCAAAGACTAAATCTTGAAAAACAGTGTCCTGAAATAACAGTGTGTACATTACTGGAGATTTGGAGTTGGGTGATCTAATGATGTAGTTATAGTTTAAGCAGACCTCTACAACAGGAAGAACTCTATCCATCAATATAAGAATTTTTCCCTTAACACTCCTACTCATACCGAAAAGCAGCTGATGCGGACATACCCCGCTGGAATGAGAATAGACTCGTCCAATTTCAACCCAGTGCTTTTCTGGGCATTTGGGATTCAGATGGTTGCGCTCAATTACCAAACAGAGGGTAGGTGCACCCATTGTATTGAGTACTGATGTTTTAATTACGAGTATAAAGCTAACCTTAACATCTTCGCTTTTCATAAAATGGTCATTGGAAATGTACGTAGGTAACGACTTTGAGTTAAATACTATCGATGAATATATTCTTGCACAAATATACCACTAGTTCGTGTATGCGTAGACAAAACTATAAATATGTTTAATTTGTCTGTACCGTGTTAAATTTTCATTTATAAATCGATTACTAACATTCGTTATATCCTTATATTAACTACTTACTACAGATGTTTACACCGCCATCAACACTGCCATGTTTGAACAGAATGGACAGAGTGGTTATGTTCTCAAGCCGGCTGTCACGTGGGACAAGAGTCACGTGATGTACAATCACTTTAACCCTTTGGATAAAGAGTTTGATGGTCTTCATACGACTGTCCTAACACTGCACGTAAGTATCTCGTTCTCTGTTCTGGAATCCAAGCCATTTTCATGACGCTGGCACTCTTAGATATACATGTAGAGTCGTTTACAAGAAACATTGATGAAAATGAGTTTAATAGATCATTGCTTTCAGTGCTATCTCCATGTCAGGGGTCACGTGTTTTTAGATCAAATTAATCTCTTCCAACAGAAAGGAAAAACATCTATGGACTTGACGAACGAGATTTGAACTTGATTATAATATTTTATATAGTTGTTTCTTCTTTTTAAAGTTTGCTATTATAGTTTTATTCTAACGATAAAGTCTTAGGAAGGTTTACATTTTGAAAATAAACGGGGCTGATTTTATTACATTTAAATCGTATGGAATATTCTTACATTGCCGCCGATGTCGATAAACACAAGGGCACGTGCTTTTCAAAAAGTTTAAAGTTCAAATTTAGTAGTTCAAAGTGTAGAACTTTACTTTTGAACTTAATACTAAAAACAAGTTGTCATACAAGTTTGTTTGTCTCGAACCGTTCATACACGTATACAATTCATATTTTGGAACTGAGTTACTACTGACCTTCATTTATGTTGGATTCTGCATTTATTGCCCTCCTTTGTCACGTGTTTGCCACCAGGTGATCTCGGGTCAGTATGTGAGCACGAACTACACAGCCAGCACTCAAGTGGAGGTGGAGATTATCGGCATCCCTGTCGACTGTGCCAAACACAAGACCAAGGTCATCTCACGAAACGCTCTAAACCCCATCTGGAACGATGTCTTTACATTCCAAGTTAGTCAATCGGTTAACTTTTATCATATTTATTAATGCCCAATAGTTAATTATTTCCTTAATATTCGTGCATAGATTAAATGATATAGACTTAGCTGCAAATTGTATAGATTCAGAGCAGACAACACAGCACCGGGAGCTTACTGATCATGGTCTAAACTTACTGCCTATATCTGACCAATCAATGCATATTTTTAAGTCCGTTTTAGTTTGTTTGTTGTCAATAAGATTAAGTTATTTAAAAAGGGGACGTACGTCTTTACTTTATGAGATAATGATAAGCTGGCAATCGATCAAAACGCACAATTGACTATGTTTGTGATACGATACATACACATAAGCCTCTTATACGCTTTATTAATTTTCACAATTATTATTTTATTTGCTGTGGCATTTGAATTAACAGATATCAATATTAAGTCATAGACATAGTCATAGACGCCACTTTACAAAAGAGAATCTGGTAGAACCACACAAAAGAACAATTGCTGCTAAGTGTCAAGAGCAGAGCAGCTGACAGCAATCTTCCACTTTGTTGTGCCACAAATTAATTTTATGTAGACAAACACAGCCTTATCATAATTTGCTTAATTGTCGTACAGACAAATATGACAATATGTTTTGAACGATTTGTATGGCTGTGATTTTTTGCCTTTTGTTATTTAGAAGATCGAATTTGTATGCCGGCATTGTAGAGGTATAAAGCATAATGGGCGGTTTCCAGTCACCTGAATTGTATTCCATGTTATATTGATTATTGATTGTGTCCTTTTGTAAGACAGTGCATTTTATTGCATATAAATAACACCATATATTATTTAGTTTATCCTTCACACGACAAATACAGTTGACAACACTCAGCTAGGGACAATCCTGCAAACACCGAATGTTTAAATAAAGAAGGACCGGGACGCGTCCTACAGCCTCATGTTGCTATAAACAATTACCATAATCATAAAAGGGTTTGGATATCGAGAGGTTGCAATGAACTGACAACAATACTGAAGTAAAATATTAAACACAGCCAAATGCTAAGCTTTTGCCACTTCTCAAGCAAATAGTTGTTTCTTATTGAGACCAATCTTTCGTGGAGTATCTAAACTCTCACGGGAAACCTAGAACATATCTGTAGTGGTGTCTGCGGTAATTATTTTGTATGCTTTTATACATCTTTATATACAACATGGACATTCCAAATTATTTAATTTGATTTAAAAATCCTAATGGCCAAGAGAACTTCACAGTATTACTTGCAAAATTGTGGTTGAAGTTGACAGTTAATTGAACAGTTAGTAAGAAAAAGTGACCAATACCTGAAGGCTACGACATCATTCAGGTAATTCTAACCTTATAGATTTTCCTTGCTTAAGTATTATAAGTGCAATATTATACCCTCTATTTATTTTTATTTATTTTTCCACTTTCTTTATTTTTTGTAGATGCGTTTATTATTCTGCTATGCACTCCGACACAAGTATATACACAATCAGGCTGCGTTAAATATATATGTAGAATGTGTCTCTTGTCGATAAATAAAAACATTAACAGAAACTTTACACATTTTGCAACTAAGCAAGTTTTAAAACTGCGCCTGTTAATAAAGCGATTGAATGCGGTATGTTGATGCATGTCAATTATCATTTAATGTTATGTTTAATTAAAAACCATGCACCGCTTAATAAGTTGCATAAAGAACTATTTTGTTATTATATTTCAAGTTCTTTCGCTTAATATAGTTTTTTTTTAATTGCAATCCACTTTTAAAAACGCGGCTGACGAACAAAAAACAACAAATGAATATTTTACAGAGTGTTTGATGTATTTCAATCCCTTGGGCATTTCGCTTTGGTGATTGTTTATAAACCAAGGGACTAATGATCGGTTTTACATTATAGCGTCTGGTTAGTGTCCTGGTTTTATTGATTTGTAAGAGTGCACTCTGAGAAGCGTATGCAAGGACACGATGATTTTAAAGGTATTGGACACTCTATACCATTTTAACATTAAGCCTGCTAAGTAGGAGTCAGTTAGGCCGATCCAAATAGTGAAGATCTAGGTTAGCCTCACAAGGACTGGCCAATCACCATACACGCTGTGTGCAGTTCAGCCTTCTTAGCAAGTTGACTTACTCAGTTGTTAGAAAAAATAATACGTATGCAATATAAACAAATTAGGCAGGTTATGGGTTTCTATTAGTGGTACCGCACTGTCGATTGTTATCAAAGTGTGGCAATGAAAATAAGCCAAAAGCCTAGACTTGATGTGCAGCTTCAGATAACTCATTATTTAATAACTCAAAGAGATGATTTAATGAAATTTCCCCAAACGCGTTATCGATTGTAAAGTAATTGTCTCTGACGAAAGTATTTATTGAATTAATAAAAGTGAACTTTTTCCAGTTGTTCTTCTTCAGCTTAAACAATTTGGAAAGAGTGCTATGTTAGAAGCTACAGCAATTAGCAAGACATTACAGACGAAAGCCTAGGCGTCTTATTTCATTCTGCATTGTTCATTCGTAGTACTGCTTGACCACTTTATAAACATACTTTAAAATTAATGAGAAAATAGACGTATGATACATTTGATAATAACATATCCATAATTCTTCGTAATTTGCTTAATCTTAAAGAAATGGAAGCTACCTTTGTGGCTAGAGACCTACGCTTAAGTAGTTACAGGGATAGTTCCATTTATTTAGCATGTTGAACATAACAGTATGGTGTAATCGTAAAATGTCTCAACAGTTACAGGTCTAAACACAATATGACCTGGTGGAAACGGTACATTAGGACTTAACAAGGTATGACTGGTGGAAACAGTACATCAGGTCTAAACACGATATGACCTGGTGGAAACGGTACATCAGGACTTAACAAGGTATGACCTGGTGGAAACAGTTTATCAGGTCTAAACACGATATGACCTGGTGGAAACAGTACATCAGGTCTAAACACGATATGACCTGGTGGAAACAGTACATCAGGTCTAAACACGATATGACCTGGTGGAAACGGTTTATCAGGTCTAAACACGATATGACCTTGGGGAATCAGTTTATCAGGTCTAAACACAATATGATCTCGTTGAAACAGTACATCAGGACTTACCAAGGTATGACCTGGTGGAAACAGTACATCAGGTCTAAACACGATATGACCTTGTGGAAACAGTACATCAGGTCTAAACACGATATGACCTGGTGGAAACAGTACATCAGGACTTAACACGATATGACCTGGTGGAAACGGTACATCAGGTCTAAACACGATATAACCTGGTGGAAACAGTACATCAGGACTTAACACGATATGACCTTGTGGAAACAGTACATCAGGACTTAACACGATATAACCTGGTGGAAACATTACATCAGATCTAAACACGATATGACCTGGTGAAAACAGTACATCAGGACTTAACACGATATGACCTTGTGGAAACAGTACATCAGGACTTAACACGATCAGGACTTAACACGATATGACCTTGTGGAAACAGTACATCAGGACTTAACACGATATGACCTGGTGGAAACGGTACATCAGGTCTAAACACGATATAACCTGGTGGAAGCAGTTCTTCAGATCTAACCACGATATGACCTTATGGAAACAGTACTGGTATATAAATTCTAAACGCGATGTGGCCTGGTGGAAACGGTACATCAGGTCTAAACACGATGTGACCTGGTGGAAACAGTATATCAGGTCTAAACACGATGTGACCTTGTGGAAACAGTACTTGTATATCAAGTCTAAACTCGATATGGCTTGGTGGAAACGGTCCATCAGGTCTAAACGCGATATAACCTGGTGGAAACAGTACATCAGGTCTAAACACGATGTGATCTTATCGAAACAGTACTGGTATATAAAGTCTAAACGCGATGTGGCCTGGTGTAAACAGAACATCAGGTCTTAACTCGATATGGCTTGGTGGAAACAGTATATCAGGTCTAAACACGATATGACCTGGTGGAAATGGTACATCAGGTTTAAACACGATATGACCTGGTGGAATCAATACATCAGGTCAAAAAACGATATGGCTTTGTGGAAACAGTACATCAGGACTTAACACGATATGACCTGGTGGAAACAGTACATCAGGTCTAAACACGATATGACCTGGTCGAAACAATACATCAGGTCTAAACACGATATGACCTGGTGGAAGCAGTACATCAGGTCTAAACACGATATGACCTGGTCGAAACAATACATCAGGTCTAAACACGATATGACCTGATGGAAACAGTACATTAGGTCTAAACACGATATGACCTGGTCGAAACAATACATCAGGTCTAAAAACGATATGGCTTTGTGGAAACAGTACATCAGGTCTAAAAACGATATGGCTTTGTGGAAACAGTACAGCAGGTCTAAAAACGACATGGCTTAGTGGAAACAGTACATCAGGTCTAAAAACGATATGGCTTAGTGGAAACCGTACATCAGGTCTAAAAACGATATGACTTAGTGGAAACAGTACATCAGGTCTAAAAACGATATGACCTGGTGGAAACAGTACATCAGGTCTAAACACGATATGACCTGGTGGAAACAGTACATCAGGTCTAAAAACGATATGACCTGGTGGAAACAGTACATCAGGTCTAAACACGATATGGCCTGGTGGAAACAGTACATTAGCTCTTAAAACGATATGGCTTGGTGGAAACAGTACGTCAGGTTTAAACACGATATGGCTTGGTGGAAACAGTACATTACGTCTGAAAATAGCCGCGTGGAAGCAGTATATCAAATGGTACACAACAGATATTTGTCATGATGAACACTATCCGCATATTTGCATGAATGCTAGTGTGACTGAATACAATAGGATTATGCACACAGACTTACAAGATATAGAAACTAGTTCAACGATTAATTACGACAGGGTTTGTATGTTAAATGTTGATTGAAGTTGCTGAAATGTGAATGTTCGACAAAGTGTCTTTTAGACAAATCACAATACTTCAAGTCAGACTCTATGGCATAAGGTGTAACATGTATATTGTTAAAATTACAACACTTTATGTATTATAGGGGTATATATTTAATACCTAACGCCATCTATTAATGGAAAAGCCCACTCTTTCGGGTGATTTTCGCTGATTTGGCGTTAATCTGTTGTTTCATTCTCTTCAAGTTATTATCATAAAATAATTATGGCCGTCGTTTACGCACTGATTGATTGTTGACACGTGATCAAGAAGCATTTTTTTCCGTATTTTGAGACTGCTGCAGGATCTCCAAATTCATCTTTGCAGACACTGGTTATGCTCATTGAAATTCTATGAAGGAAGAAGTGGGACAGTAATACAATATATGTTAACCTTGGCGATGTTTAAGTAGTAAGTAAGCTGGGTAAATTTAGAAAACTCTATAAAACTTACTTTTTATTTTTATTTCTTTTTTCTCTCTCTCTTTAAATACGCGAGTGCATGTGGTTGCTTGTTTGCCGGTGGTTGTTTTCAGACATTAAGGCTGGTTGGGGGATCTTCCTTCATTATACGTCATATTGACATTTTCTGTACAGACAACAACAACAACATTTTATGGGCTTGTCTATTTTTGCAGGTGATGTACTCGGAGCTTGCCTTTATCCGGTTTGTGGTAACCGACACGGTTACCAGCCATATTGTCTCCCAGAGGGTCATTCCGCTCAAGTGTCTCAGGCCAGGTAAGCATACGTGGGAATATAACGACCCTTTTATTTGGTAATGTTAAAATGACCCGTAGTCAAAACTATGCCATTGTTCATACTGTTCAGAAATACATTTCTGATACTAAAATATTTGAAATGTACGATATCAACTAGTAGACGCGGTAGGGTCCTCCCTCTCTCTCTCTCACTCTCCCTCCCCCCCCCCCCTCTCTCTCTCTCTCTCTCTCTCTCTCTCTCTCTCTCTCTCTCTCTCTCTCTCTTTCTCTACCCTCTCTCTCCATCTCATTTAAGTGAAAACTCTTTATACCTGCATATTTCTCTCACTTAAATTTAGTATATTAATATTTATCTAAAACTGTAAATTGAAACTGTTATTCGAACGCAAAGTAGTTATATTTTATTGCAAAAGTATAGAACCACTCTATTTACATGTTGTCTTGTATATTGATCTAAGGAAACGAACATTATAAGCTTTGCTTTCGTTCAAATCCTCTCTCTACTTGTATGTATATCCTGTGTTTGTGTACTGCAAATGTATTGTAAAATATGAGAATAAATATGTTTAGACTTATATAATGATCCAGCACTTCTTTATGTGGTATAAAATATGAAAGTGCTTGGGTCATATTCATAAAAATCTCAGTTATTTTTCCTGACTTTATCTTAGAATTTTTCTGAAATCTGTTTTCCCTTAGATTTAAAGAAAAAAAGTTTCATTCATAAAACATTTCAAAATTTAAAGAAATGCTTTAGTATGTTTCAAAATTTACGACAAAGTCGTAGTTTAAGAAACAAATCAAGACTAAGATTCTTTATTGATACGACCCCTGAGTTCCTTTAATTTCTAATAGCTTAAAAAAATGACATCTGCATTGTCATGGGAATCTTTATATGTAAATGGTCAGAATCCTCAATGCAAAATGTTTTATTTGGTGTAGCAATCGCAGAAAACATTGTCCCCAACGGTAATAGGATAAACCCCAATTATGCAATGTGTCGCCTTAAGTGATTTCTACTAAGAGTTGTCTGATTAGGATCTGCACCAAAATTTATTAAATTTCAACTACTCAACTTTGTAGATGTTACAAGCTGGCAAATAATCAGTATATGATATTAACGAAAATATCACAAAAAGGTAAACATATTGTTGTTATCAGGTTACCGACACGTGCGCCTGCGTAACACGAGCAACCAGCCACTGGAGCTGGCCACAATCTTCATCTACTCTAAGCATGAGGAGGAGCTTCTGGAGCCGTGCAGTCGACAAGATTACAGTCAGGACTCGACGTCCGCCATCTTGAAGTCCGTGTTCACCAGGGTGAAGGACCTTTCAGATGCAGGCAAGGATGGCAAGGAGATGCAGGTGAGGTTTGACGGCTTCTCCAAGTTTTGGGCAAAAAATGTAGATCCAGAAAATTTAGCTCCCATGGAGCTGCCTGATAAATATCTACACGCATTGCTTTACGTGACAAGCAATACATATATGTGCAAGAAAAATTACTATAGATATGTACTTGTATAAGTATTATTAAATATAGCGTCATAATGATCAGTTTCAACTGAGGCTTTTAAATATTTTACTGTATTAGTAAATTAGCAGTGTGATAATACGTTCGTGACCTTAGATAATAATTGAAATGATTTTACGACTAAACAAACGTATATGTTGTAAGTTTCCTGTCAAAGTAGTCAAAATTTAACCATTACACCATGGTTTATTACCCAAATAAGAATACAACTATCCTAATTTGTAAATGTTCCTGTTTTGTAGGTTGTGAGTCCTGTTGGCACCAAACTAAAGCGGCGTCTGTTCTTCATCAGTGTATTTGGAGTTACGGCCCCTGATGAATACGTCATTCTTAAGGTCACGCAAGACACCTCTGTTTATGATGCTATTGCTCAGGTAAATGGTAAACAATGCATTGCCGTGAATCTTTGTCGATCGAGTTAATATCTACTCCTGAAAAAAATGATAAAGCGGGACAACCTAAACAATAAAGACTTCCTTCCAAGATAATAAGATAATAAATACATTATTAATAAAACATAATAAATAAACTAACTTGCATCAGACAATAGTTTAAACGTACAAGTTTAATGTATAAATGACAAAAGCACTGACGACCACTTTGTCACACCTTAACGAGAAAGCTGGCGTTCTGAGAAGGTCTGTGGTGTCACGTTTTGGGTAGGCAGAACTGTATCTTGAAGTGTGGTCGTATGAGTAACTTGCATTGCTAGAGCCACTATGTTTTAGATATTTGGCTTAACCAAAGAGAAGAAAACGTAAATATTTTTTGAATGTTGTTTACAAAAGAATAAGAGATTGTTACGACCACATATGGCATAAATAAACAGAAGCACTGCCAAGGGCCACGTATTTTAAAACAGTTTCATTTTCTGGTTATGAACAATATCTTACTAGTATTTATATTAAAAAATTTCGTATTGCTCTTACAGAGAATATCTTTGCCGAGTTTATAAGAAAATAGTATCATATTTGTAATAAGCTTGAAGATGAATATCACTTTTGCTTGAATGTTCTATGTATTCTGATATCACAATCCCAAATTGTATTGGAACAGAGCGAATATGATTAAATTCCAATAAGCTTTTGGTAGATGAAAATGAAACACGTGTGAAAACATTCCTATGTTTGTTCATAAATCGTTTATGAGACGATCAATATCATTGAAATATTACTAGTGAAGTGCAATTATGTTTTATTGTGTGCTTTAAAATTAAAATATACAAAGTCAATACACATATACATGTACATTCCAGTAAGAATACTGGTAAAAGTAAGATGGGATTATTTTAGTTAAATCTGTTATTGGTCCGTGTAACTATTGTTCATGTATTTGGTCTGTTTTTGTTTGTTTTGTTAATGTTTTCTTCCTTCAGTGCTTACTACGAGTTGAAAAAATACATGTTATAATTATATAGATATATTGCCATTGGACCGATATGATACATTATTAGCAACAATGCCGTTCTGAAATGATAGGCCAGGTGGCATTTTGTATTCATTAAAGTATATCATTATTATTATTATATATCTTGTATTGTGGACGAATGTTAGCGGTCGCATAGCACGCCTCCCTCTCATGCTATGTATCATTCATAGTTTGGAATACGATAGGTGATCTGAAATTAACCGTAATTCCTCTGTGTTTTGAATTCTCTATAAACTTTTATGACCATTTCATAAATGACTGCTCAGCAGGTGTTTGTTATAGTAACACGACAACGTTCCCTTTAATGCGAACACGTTATGTATTTTAGCTTCTATAACAACTGTGTAAATATATACATTGATCTGTGTTCAAAGCTCTTGTCAGCACCATATTAAACTTATAACGCAAATATGTTTATACACAAACTACATATACTATCAATATGCATTTTTTTTTTAAAAAGATTGACTTTTTATTTTCCTACAGGCCATTGTTAAAGCAGGTCGAATGGATGAGAAAGTTGCCGACCATGTGTTAGTAGAAGATGTACAGAATAGTTGGGAGAAGAAGGATTCAGAACGCTCCAGTAGTCAACGTATACTCAGCATGTCCGAGAAGGTGTTACAAGCACAAAACAAGTGGAAAGGCGCGGGGAAATTTGTACTGAGAAAAGTTAGCACAGTAAGTGTTTTATACTCATATTCATAGCATATGTCTAAAAAAGATAGACTATTTGGTAACCCGTCGGTGTTACCATAGAGTAACCTGCCGGGTTTACACTGAGTAAACAGCAGGGTAGACGATTTAGTAACCAGTCCTGTAAATCATTGAGTTACCTGTCGATTACTGTAATTTTATTTATTCAAACTATGATATAAAACATCTGCTTAATTAATATTTTAATGACTATTCTTGACACTGTGTCAATCATTAACTATAAATAAAGAATTATAAGTCAAACATTTCACGTAAAATCAAAGATATAAAGTATGAATGACTGAACATGATCTTTATCTACTCTCTCATCTGTGCTGGCTTTATTTCTTTTCATGCTACATAGCAATGCGTTAAAATAAAACACGTGTACTGTAATCTCATAGCCGTCCGTTTTTTTATATATTTGTCCACAAATGATGTCATGCAAGTTTAATCTGATTATTTATTATGTATAAATATTGGAGTAAGCAAAATTAGGTTCAATATATATTGGCAGAAAAATGTGTCGTAGTACACAGTTATAACTGCATGTATGCTAACTACATGTATGTATAAATACTTTTTTGAAAGGATAAAACACATCCTGAAAATGTAAAATAACTGCTAATTGTTTTCAGGATCCAAGCAGCCGAGCCTGGGTTACTACAATGCTCTCAAAGGAACAAAGGGTAAGTGTGTTTGGTAAAATTCATGTAGAGCGTACAAGAAGATAAGCTAACCTAAAGCAGCAAGAATTTACATATTCTGTTTTAAACTGTAATTAACATACTTTGCTTAAATTACAGGTATCATCTAATGATACTGGTATTGTTAGAGAACTCATTAGTGAAGCGTATGAAAGAAAACTATTTTTACGTTTTATTTGCGTTTTTGTAACATCATAAAATGACACCATCTGTTTAACTACAAAATTGTTAATTTTGTGCTTTACACAAATTCTATTAATAAGAATGCACAATTAAGATATAAGATAGCAAAACATGTACAGCATTTTAGCTCAAAATAGTATAAAACAAAGTAAAACCGCGACGATATTTGGTTATAACTATAATATTGCTCCCTAGCATGGTCACCACTTTCTTCTTCTTAAATCATGTCTGATTCTTACGTTTTTTATAAGTTATGGGCAACGAGGAAATAAGGACATACATTTGACACAACATTTTTTATTTATGACGGGTTAACGGCCAATAACACACCTTACACAAAATAGTTAAACTTAACAATGAAGATTCGAGTGTATGCAGACAAATCTATATTTATATGATAAAATGTTTGTTAAAACACTGGACTTTAATTCCTACCTATACAATACCATGAATATAATATTAAAACATAACAACCCTCAATATGACCTACATTATACCCTCAGAGGAAGTACGAGGGCGCCACTAGTCCCGGAGATTGGGACAAGGACGAGAACATGTTCCTAGTATGTGTATACAACGTCTCCCCGGACCAACCTTACACTATCTTCAAGGCCCCTATTTCAAGCACGGCCCAGGACATCATTACACAGGTATCATCATCTGTAGCAGGAACTTATCGCTCTTCTTTTTAATAGCAACAGGAGTAGGAGCAGCAACAGAATTGCTATAAACACAAACCCGTTTTCGTTTCTAACCATATACATTGTCATTGTCATTTTCAAGTTACAGTAGTCGATTCTGTACGACGATATTTGACATATTCTGTTTATTCTTCATACGCAAAACCATTTTTTCCATAGGTTAAATAATTCTAACAGCCCGATGTTTGACAATCGTGATTTTTCAACTTAAATAATAATCAGTTAATATATCCATTATTGTACTGTAGTACGAAATTTAATGGTATTTCTATTATATAAGTGTATCTAAATTGCAATACAAGCCAGAGAGAACACACTTTTATCTATGAAATCGTTAAGCAATTATTTAGACCGAACGATCGAAGATTTTTTTCCCTACTTGTCCTTCATGTAGAGCCAGCCTCCGTACACATTACGTTAAACGTCTAAAACGGACTTTTTCAATGTTACACAGTACAATGAAAGCGTGTTTTCCATTATAAACTTTATTATAGGCCATGATGAAGGCTCACCGGTCAGACGAGGAGGATCCCCGCAATTTTTTCCTCCTAGAAGAGCTAGATATCCAGAGCGACTCGCACCATCAGAGTTTAGCAAGGAAGCGAGACAGCGAAAAGGTTTTGAGGAGGATACTGGCAGCAGACGAGAATGTATATCAGGCCCAGAGCGAATGGAAGATCAACGGACGTTTTGTGCTGGTCGATAGAGACATGGTGGAATTCGACCAAGACGTTGCGGTAGGTGTTTCCTGTTTGTGTCTAGGGGCTATTAACAACATTTTGCAAATTTTGTCGACTTCTGCCATTAATGCTGATGACAATTCGCGGACGGAGCCATCGTAGATGTTGCACCTCAGCTAGTTCTTATTAAGATATTCCATCAGTATTCACTTGAGCTTCTGTTTGTTTGCTTACTGTAACCGCTTGCTTAATCACAGCCCCAGTTTGTTGTGATATGTATTGGTACCTGGAAGTGAATATACGCAGCAATAAATAAATTCAATACATTTTGCAATAATTAACAATCATTAAAATGTAATTGGACAAATCATATACTCTTATTTACTTTTATATACAAAACAGAGGTCGAGTTTATAAATTGTTTCTAACATATTGTCCTAAGAATATTGGTTTGCCTGGTCATAAAAAAATGTTATATAGTTAAAAGTTAATTTTTTGTGAGAGCTGTAAATTTTTTGCCAACTTTGTGACACTTATCCCAGCATTCTATCATTGTCAACACGTTGTGGTATTTTTCAGTTCGATAAGAAAAAGAAGAACGTACATATCAAAGGTCCCGTGTTTCCGCAAACCAACATGGGAAGTTCTCTTGCTCGAAAGTTCTGTTCCAAGCTTTCCCGGTCTGATCTGCAGGACGGGTCTGGAAGCACATCTGACGAGCAAGCTAGTCTCAGCAAGTCTCCTTCTGGTATGTTTGATGATGTGTACATGTATTGATGAAGTCACATTACCATGCTCAAGAAAATATACAAATATGTATTGTTAAACGTTATAAGATTTACTGATATCCTGTACGTATCAACACGGCCGAGTGATTCAGTCGATCAAGACTACTTTTTCTACTCTCTTATATGCCCAAGTAGTTCACTGCAGTCTATCTCGTGTTTCGTGTTTTACATATTTGTCTCAGTTCTTAGATCAGTATGTTTGTCAGATTTTCACCAAAGCCGATGCTAAAGCACTTTCATATCCTTGATGTACCATCCGAACTTGACCGTTCTTGTCTCCCAAATTCAAATTTCTTTGATGAACATTCATTTGTGAGATATATTACTATATAGAGTTCGTTGTCTTCGGTTTGGCTGAATCATAATTCGACGAATATTTAACCTTTTTTGTTCAACGATCATATATATCACCGAACTGCTTATGCCATAATATATGTTGTTTGTATGCATCTGCCCTAAGCAATACGTTCATTTGCTCGATGGTAATGTAATTATATTCTGTCATATATGTTGTGCGGATCATGTGGTTTTTTGTGTCATGTACATATGCAAAACAATGGCCATGTCGCTTGAGCAGTACGATCACTATTACAGTTTACGCTCATATTACTTTCAACGTTTTACGTCTCCAACATATCATTGTTTTTTATGTTTGTTGTATTTTTACATTAGCCTACAATCTAGCGTAACACGTATGTGCCGTATTACATTCCCAGGTTCCGACATGCTGGTACTGCCCATCAACCTGCCTCTGGTTCCGAATTACTCTCCAGCCACACAGAGACCGTCAAGTCCGAGTCCCAGTACCGGACAACCATCGTCATCTAAATGGAAACGCATCCTAAAACTTGGAAAGAACTGAATATGACTGTGGTAAGGACTAGTGTGGAATGTCTGTATCACGTGCAAAGCCCGATGTGTATGATTTCCTTTCTTGATGTCTGGAACAGAGTTATTTCATTAAGGATGAAGATGAGAATACTTCAGAGCAGCACAAGGGCGAAACTTCGAAGTGATTGTTTGTGATTGCGTGTTAGTGAGACAAAAACGGCCATGCATTTGACCAAATATCACTTTTCTTCTCTAAGTACGCCCGTATGTATAAATTAGTAAACATTGGTTGTTAAAGAGAACCGAAACTTAACTGAAAGAGGATAGCTCTTTTGTTTTGTTTTCTGGTACGTACTTTACCTGGAAATTGATAAAAGATTACAATAAGACAATATTACCTCTTGAATCGACAAACGTTCAATATACAGAGTCCTGCTTATTTGAGATTTGTTCTTTCGGACGATTTTAATTCAAAGTACATTTCTGTTGTTTCGTTATCAAGATAATTGTACTAAGTGTCCCATTATTCATAATCATATTTTCTTAAGTTCACTTAGTATAATTGTCAAAAGTAGGTAATCAGTATTAATTTTGTATTACACTGTATATTTGTGATATGTTTTTCTTATTGTCTCCTACAGCCCATCCTTTGATATCGCGTATTAATGCAGGTCAGGCAGTTGCCAAAGGTATTTGCCAATAAAATGCAGTTGTTTCAGTAAATAGATTCTAACCATATCATCTCCCGTCATTGCTTGCCTTAGGTTTCCATCACTTTTAATAATATGTCGTTTTAAACAGTATCCACAACTAGTATGATTGTAAATTGCTTTAGAACTGGTTCGAATCACGCAAGGGACAAACCTAATCCTGTTATTTTGCGTCCTAGTGATAAATGGTGATAATAAGTGCGTCACTCGTGTCAGATTTAGCACGGAAATGGTGTAATACTGTGTGTCCCTCATTTTAGAACGTTTTTGGGTGGTATCAAGCTGTCTCTGAAAGCAAAAGAGATACCTAGTATATTCTAGTTCTAAAAATTAAAAAAGTATGGGAAAATTACATTAAACAAGATCACCCAAATGACTTTCTAAAACATTTGGCAAATTTTAACATACGTGTTCGCATTGTGTAGAGATCACTGATTGTTTTCATTTTTCATTAGACATCCTATGCATAATCTTTAAACAGATCTAAGTGGATGAGTTGGATATACTAATATTACAAATATCACAAATTCCGAATATTTTAACCAAAACAATATTTTGACATGTTTGCCTACTGCCATATGCTAGTTTTTACCGAGCCAACTTAATAGTAAAACATTGTTCTTAAATGGAAAATGACGTAAAATTTAGATTTATATTTTTAAAATATATTTTTTGTCCAAATTAAAGATTAGGATAACAGTAATATATATTTGGTTTAGAATGTTCATACAATTCTGGATACTTTTACTGTTGTTTTTTTTCAAAATATGTCAAAAAAGAGTCTTTACTCATGGTTAACGTACGTTTACGTTGGCTAATACATGTATATATGACCAAACAATATAAAACTAAAATAAACTATATAAACTAAAAATAAAAAGAAATATCAGTTTATTAGTGCGTATGTTTGCTAAAAATTTTGTGAATAGTCTAAATGACATTTCGTTTTTTGGCCAATTTAGATAATGCTTTTTAATACTACGTTCAGTAGGTTTGACTTATAAGAAAAGTATCAGCTTCTCTTGCCTTGCAGGTCTTCCTGACATTTTTAAACATATTTATAGTTTCTGTTATAACGCACTTGCACACTTATGGTCAAATAAATCATATAAGGCAGGTAAATGTGATCAATATTTCTTTTGCTTAGTTAAAACGACAGTGTCTGAGTTCTCACAGAGCACAGATAGTTTAACGCGTATTTATTTTTGAATGGAATACCCTAAAATCTTTTGTTTGTTTTACTTAATTGTTTTGTTTTATGTTCTGGATGCAGACTTTCAAACAATGTCATTAATACAAAAATCTTAAGTTTAAGCCTGTTTAGGGTAATATTTTAATGTTATAACCATTGACTATTTTAAGTGGTATATGCGACTGCAACTTAATTTTGTTTTGTTTCTTGTGCTAGTTACTCGTCGTTTCAAGTCGTTTAGTCGCCTCTTAGGCAGGCCGGTTTTCACTGTATTTGTCCGTTGGGAGCATTGTAAAACTTTCATTCTCTTTTTTTTAAGCCGACTGAACGAATAAATGCTAATTATAGTGTAAATCGCCTGTAAGGAAGATCGAATAATTAACCCTAAATGTAAGGATTGGCACTGACGTTTTAAACCAATATATTATTTAAGTTATATAAGTTTCCTTCTACTAAAACTAATTAAACTAAGTTGTTAAAATATTATCTACAGAACAAGGAAGAGAAGTTAATCTTGAATAATTCTTGTACTCAGAAAGATTAAAATATGGTGACAATTAAAGAATGTATTTAATTCCAAGTTTCAACGGATATGTAAACCTTGCGCTTCATAACGTTACATAGAATTATTCTAGATTCTTCTGCATTAATACACCGGACTAGATTGTTGTATTGGTTTTAATGAGTCATTATGCACTTGAATCGTGTATATAGATCACTCTTTTTTCCATTGTTAATTATTGTTCATGCATTCCTTTTGTGATCATAGTTTTTCTTTCATGATTGTGCCTCATTCATACACTGTGTATGTCTTGCATAATTTGTAAATAGATTTTTCGACGACAGTTTTATAAACGCTAGAAACTTTAGGCAAATATATTTTTAAACTGATGGTTTATGCATATTATTGGTCATTTCGTTAATATTTCAATTACTGTCAATCGAATATAATAAAAAGTTATACGATGTTATTTCTTAAGTTCAACACAATGTTACACAATTAGCGCGTGGCAAACATTATGCCTTATTGTTTTAGTTATATTTCAACCTCAACTTGTTGTATATATGTGGCATATTGTCTCCTAGATCTTAACTGACCACTAATGGAATCTACATGTTTTTAAAAGAGTTTTCCAATTTTAAAATGAACATTTGACCATTTTGAAGATTTAATTTGTAAATATATAGTTACTATCTTTTAATTATGAAAGGCACTTTAACATAATTTTACAATGTATAACACCGTATTCTGTAGAATAAAATACATACAAAGCAAACAGTAATAGTGCTGTTTGAAAATAATACATTTGTTTTGGAAACAGCAAAAATAATATATTTTTTTTATATTGATCACTACACAGAAGATAATCGATGGCAAATTGTATCATGTTTACTGTGCCAATATTTTCATCGACGTCCACTAACTTGAACATATAAGAGCGTAAGAGACGATTGTGTCCAATTAGCACGAGAGAGCATTGCGTAAACATACTGCTCATTTCTGTAAGATTTTAGTGACGTGCATATCAATACAATACAATAATGTGTTGAAACGTAAGTGCACAATTATTATTAATTTCTTCTTAATTGTTCTCAATTTCATAGATGCCACTAAGTATAGAAAAGTATAGGAACACAATTATTATGTAGGAGAATAGGTTATTTGCGTTTAAAATGTGCACATTTAAATACGTTTAATTTAATCTTGTTATGTTGCCTTTTTAGCTGCACATTGGTAAATCTTCAATCCCTTAGACTTGCCTATAGCAATACGTGTATGCACTTTATAATGCAGCTACTTAACAATGATAAATTCCCACCTACAGACTTTCGCCCTTGTCTTTTCGCTGAAACACTATAAGATAACAGTTTTGGTATTATTAAATTAAACTAACTAATAGTTGTTTTGTTTTAAGACATATTTAAACAAAATTATTTGTAATTATTTGTTGATGTTTTGTGTAGCAACCGTTTCTTGATCTGCAAAGAATAACAATTCGGACAGTCAGTAACATCATTCACATTTGCATCATAACCAATGTACATGTGTGGCACTTTCAACTGAAACACATTCTGTTTTTGTCAGAAAGGGTTTCAAGTTAATGATCTCTACAAACATCACAAATTTGAAATCATTTACCATTTGTTAGAAAAGATTGTTAGTAATGGCTCGTCTTTAGGGTTGACCTGAAAAGAAACTGTCGTCATCTTAAATGACCTAATTTCTTATTTTGCTGGCTCGTTTGCGTTAATGCATCGATTCATTAACGTTTGTAGGTTTCCTCTTGTTTCTTTTGTGATTTGCTGCCTTGGTTTTCATGCAGAAGTACTCAGAATAGTTATTAGGTCATCGGACATGGCGGTATTTTCAAAGAAGCGTCTACTTTATCATATACTATTATTGAAACGCGAGTTTTATTTCCAGAAACACAAGTCTTCCAAATTGTGCATAATTTTATGTCTTAAAGTGTTAATAAATGAACATGCGTTGCGTGTCTTATTAAATTACTGTATTTTTTCTAGTATTCAGGACAATTCAATGTTTGAATGAAATGAATTATTTTATTGTAGTTTCTCTTTGATTGTAGAGTACACTAGTTACCAGTCCTAAGAATAAACCTTTTCGCTGTAGTTTTCTTGGTATACACGTGTCTCTTATTATATCTTAAAGAGCCATCAAAACATGACGCAATTAATTAGGATTTTATATTAATAAGTTCAAATGTTATGTATACCCATTCTTGAGATTCTGTCGCTAATCTTGTTATTATTCGACCTTTATATTTTGTTAACTATTTTACCAGTTTATAAAGAAATATGTTTTGTACCGTGCTTGAGTATTTGTTAGTATTATTTTTACGGTATCTGCTTTTACATGTACATCTACTAAAGTAGGGTTTATATTCCAACTAAACACTGCCCTGGGAGATCGAACTCTGTGTTTGTTGTTTGAGAATACCCTATTCTATAGAATTATATATTTTACTGTACAGTTATTATTTTGCAATACTTTTAAGAAGGAGACTTAAGGAATAGTACAAAGGGATCAACCTTCTAACAAAATAAAAATTTCTGGGTAACTTTCAAACAATATTTTCAGTCACTGGCACGCTTATAAAGTCACAAACAAAAGAACGCATGAAACTAAACTGGTTTTCTACAGTTTTGATATTTTCTCATACTAATAAACCATAGCAAATCATCAAGAAATGTCACACCTGAAGAAATTGTACGTTGATAGAATCATTGAGCATGATGTGTAGGATATCTCGTTGTTGACAAATTTCAATGATTTCATTTTTTATGGTTGTATTTAATCAATTTTACCTTCCCCAATATTTGTGATACTTGTACTTTTATGTAATACATTTGTTGTATCTGTATATATATTTTGTAAAGTTAACTAAGATGTAATTATTGTACTATTGTTATTTAACTTTGCTGAGCGGCACACGTTCAATCAAAATTAATAAAATATATAATGTTTAACTTTGAACAAACCTTCTCGTGTTCTTTTTACATTTATACGCAAATAAGTTTCCCCATAAGACCACGTTATCTTATTGAAATATATATATATATATTTGGAATTTGGAATGACCTTCTGTACCAGATAAATAAGAACATCCGACACTTAAAAAAAAGCCGACACCCACCATCACGCAGTATAATTTATTATTGAATTACCATAATTGATATTTTCTTTGTGACGTATTGAAGATGTGAAGATGTTCAAGGACTAAAAAAGAACTTATTGGAATGGATATCGAGGTCAATGAAAACATTTCGATACATAAAATACAGAAATACCACCTTCGAACACTAGTCTATTGACTGACCTAAGTGTTAATCAATTGACTACATGTCTAATTAACTTTCCTCGATATGATACAGAATTTTCAATGTAGATTTTTTTTTCTTCAAGCCAAATGCCTCACTCCCAGTGTCGATACACAAAACAAACAAACAAACGCTTAAAGAGAAGAGCATTTACACGAATATCTTCACTATGGTACATGTTGCAATATTTATTTGTTTGTTTACTTATCTTACTAAGTTACGATTGTACATGTATTAAAAATGACGACATACCACCGACACATTTTATTGGGAAACCCATGTGAAGATCGCATGTTCTAAGTTGGAAAATTACGGGTTGTTCTTATTCTAGTTTTCTTTTGACTAACTCGCGACATGTTTTCTTTATATTTTCTTCTGAGTAATATTGACAAAGTCTATACAAAGGACAATTTCAGTAGCCACACTGTTACTGTCTATGTAGTTCTTTCAACCCGAGCATTTCTATCTACTTCATATTTAATTAATTAAGTCATTCTATCGCGTGTGCAAACGCTGAATGATATCTTGAAATAGGAGTTGCCTGTTCAAATATAGGTTAGTGGCCCAGAGATTAAACGCGGTCTCCCCGATGTTTATGTAAACCAGGGAGGCTGGCAATAAGGACACTGGCACAATTAATATTGTTGACACAAAATTAAAAAAAAACACACAATAATTTTAGCAATGGTACAGCAAAAAGACCGAACACACGAGAATGAGTAGCAATACAGAGTTTTGTGAGGATATAGTGATAGTAGATCAAAGTGTGTGTAATAACATTTATTCTTTTGATTATCCTTTTGTGGGTTTTGTTCACTGTGTTAGTATTTACTGACTAGAGATATGAACTACTTAAATGAAATCGGAAATCCTTTAATATTAATGGCATATCCTTTCTCAATATAATTATTTTACAACAAACATTTTGCAATAACTTTATCGTTAACAAGTCCAACAAATTTAAAGCTTGCATACAACTTGTAATCATTGTTACTATTGTAAAAACGGAAAACTAAACATTAAGCTTTATCATGGTATTCTACGTCATATTTCTGTTATAATTAATTATAAAAAATAAAACAAATATTAAAACTGAAAAAATCTTTAATGTGAATGTTTTACCTCGCTTATACAACTAATTGCTGAATATAATTATTGGTTTGTTTCTTCAGTTATCGTCCCACTAGCAGTATTTTAGTTATCTGGAGGAGGTATTGTTTTGATATACATAACTTATTAATTATAACTATCAAATAAATTGTTCGATTTGGTGTTAATCGAATAGTTCATCAGATACTTAACATCGGCAATTATCAGGGCAGATATATTATGTATATATACTCCTACTTGCCGATGTCATGTATCTGATGTAATCTATACAATATACTTATCCTACTTTTACAGATTGTTCCAAGATGATGGAGTGTTTTAACACTCTTAATATGCTTATCGTCCGTTTAAATTTTACTTATAAAATGTTAAACGTAAATGTACGCTATTATGTACGATAGTGTGTTATGAAATAAGAGAAAACCACAATGCACTGCAATTTTATTCGTATTTTTTTCAAACAATTTATAACGATACAAATATAACAAATGCATGTTTCTCAACTGACGCTTGTCAGCACTGCTTTCATTAAGCTCAAAGAAAAAAATACCCTTAATACAGCTGTATGCATAAAACAAAAGATTGCGTCGTTTTAGAAAGTATTTGAAATAACAACATTGTACTTCATGCAATATATATATCACTGATGCATTACAATAGAGTATTACATAGGTTTATAGGATAATATGTATTCTAAATGGGAAATAACAAGAAAAATATCTTCATAAATTTACAAAGTTGTTTTAGTGTTGTTTTTTAATTTTATCAATAACACAAAATGCAATGTCATTAGGGTAAATATTTATATATCATAAGTAACAAATAATTGTTACAATAAAAGAAATTAAGAGAAATGTCGTGTTATTTTATAAACGTTTTTGTTATAAAATTAGAGCTATATTTTAAGTAAATTCGTTTGTATTTACACAAGAACAAATAATCACCCATTTAGTTCAGCCACTTATTGATGTTAAATGTATTTGAAAATAATTAAAATACTAAAGTATAAGTTTCTTTAAACACAGTTTGTTAATTGTTTACCCTCTTGTTCACAATGAAGGACTGAAGTACGTGTTACTGTATAAATTAAACACGATAAACATAATAGAACAGATGACAATTGACACAATTATCAATCAATTAAACACGGAAAAACTATTTCAAAACAATGTATAATTAATAATATGTCTGAAAAGCGGCACTTTACAAAATTAATAGAACTACTCATTGATACTACTTTGAATTCTTAAGTGATTGTAATTAAAGGTGTGTTCTGACACTTTTAACCAGGAAGAACATTGTCGAAAATGCAAAGTGTCCATGAAGTCGGTGTAGTTCATGGATTTGTTAATTATTAAATCACTTGCAATAAGCATGAGCATCGGTAAATGTAACATTTCAGCAGCTATCATGACGTTTCTTTATTTGCCAACAGCTAACCACTTACAAATTACTTAAACGTAGGCAATGAGCTGTCTACTAGTAATCGGAATCTACAATAATTTCTATTATGTGTTTATCAGTACACTTTGCTTCTTATACATAAGGTGTGATCTAAAACCTTAGATTCCACTTGTGTTAATAAGAAAGTATAAAGGTTAAATTAAAATCCGTAGAACCTGACTACGTCGATTTTTGTTTATCGATGGCCATCTATGTAATCGATTATCACCGCCACCAGCTATATTTGCTCATATTTCATTATAACCTAATGATTGTTTACTTTCTACAAACAAACGTGGTATCATGTTGCCACAGACTCTGAAGGTCACAATTCAGCTTCTAACCCATAATTTTCTGTGGGAGTTGCCTTACCCGAACCTACAGTTTTTTGTAGATGCTGAGTTTATACGTGTCAAGCAGAGTGAGGGTACCTATCAAACATAACAACAGCGCTTCATCACGCATCAATAGCATGTGCCATCTCAACCGGAAATGATGAATTGTTAACTATACAAGGACACATTGATTTTTCCCTCGCTGGTATAACCTTCATAATTGATAAACCGTTAACAGTTGACAACTGCTACAAATAACGAACGCATGTGATCGGGTGTCAGAGATGACGACTTGTACGTCCTCTAACTGCACGTCAAACGTTGATTTATTGATCATAACTCTGTCGCTGCGATATATTTTACTAAACAAAACAAAACACATAACAATTTTATAAAGTTTCACTTGCTACTTGTTTAAAAAAGATGGACGATATATAAATGTGAAAAAGTTAAATTCTTTATTGTTACAACTAAAGGTTATTGCATCATTAGTACAGTAAATTGTAGTGAAATATTTATATATAAATTTAATACATATATTCTTAAAGGTATTATGTATAGAGTTATGTAATCAAATGTACAGGTCGCCAAGATTGTTTGTTCGTTAACTCATTTTGACTAGCACAGTTATTAGGCCTTGCAAGTTTACTTATATCGCGGTAAATAAAACACGGAGAATAAGTTCCACAGTGACTACTCTTCAAAAAAGGTCTTTAAAACTTTAAATCTGCATTTAGTCTGACATCATCGTAAAGTGATAAAAACTGTAGCTGCAGTATTAAAACAACATTCACACAATTTATTATTTACATGTAATCTTAGTCCTTAAAGTGTGTATTGATAGTGCTTTTGACTTTTTGTAAATGGATAATTTCACATGGTGTATAGCACAATATCCTTGTGTCTGTTGAAAGTTATTTTAAATAATTTATGCACTTGAAATCGGAAACGAAAAAAACAAACAAACTGGTGATTGCAAAATGATTCCATTTGAAAATGATCGTTTCAAAAATAGGTTTTCTTATACAGCAACCACTACAAAAGCGTATTTATTTAACTACCAATATTTGAGCACCAGTTTAGGGACTGCAACAAACATACATAGTACATGTAGTTAGCAAAACTAGCAAAAACTGCAGAAGAAATTATTTCAGGTTGATACTGCTGTTATGTTGTTATCCTGGTAGCGATAGATTGCATTTAAGTAACATTTAAATTTAGTGCAGTCACGTATTACGCAGGTTGATCTAACTACACTTTTTGCTTCAGCTTTCTAATATTTCGCGCTTAATCGGCTTATAATAAAAAAGTTATGATAAAGTTTCATCCGCTTGAACCTCCTTCGAGACTTGGTTAAAAGGTTAAAACATGTGTAATTTTGAAATATCATGTGATCATATTACTTCTTTCATTCTTTATTTATTCTTTCGAAAAACATTTTTTTCATCATAACCAATATAAATATCTAGTATGTTTCATTTGTTATTTACATTATAAGCATTTGTCGGTACGCAAATAATGACATGATATAGCATTAAAATGTGAAGATTAATTGTTCGTTCTGTGGGATAAAACATTTAATTTTGACTTCAAACAGGTAACTTGATTTGATTAATGTTAAATTATTCATGGTGGTTATCCTCTCCAGCGAATAATGCCCAGCCACAATGACAGTGCATTGCTTATAACTTTTTCAGAAATCCAGACCCATTAACATGCCATCGACAAGGAAGCGATTAAAACTTGTCAAAATATATGAACAGATTAAACATGTTCGCAATAGCTCATTAAACTAATAAAACCTCTGAAAAGAGACAGAAAAACTGAAAAATATAAACAAATAGAATGACTTGATTACACCTCGTTTATGATATTTTGTATAACAATAACACATCCAGAAAAGTATTATAATGTATTACCGGTTTGTTTAAAGTCGCGGAACCTGCCGCCGGTTTACTTTACATTATTTAATTCTTATTGAACATCTTAACTGAAAACATGTCCAACACCAATTCGCCTAAAACTGCCTCGTCTTGAAGAATATGGAACAATTCTTGGCGCAAAGGTCTGTTAAAGCCATGAAATCGCCGTACGGGTGAAAACACAACGCACGGGGACTTTTCACTTCTTCATCATGCTTCAACAAAATTCGAATCAGCTCTCCCTTGTTGTTAAGCTTGTGGATATTCGCTGATGACTTTCCGCAAATGAACAAATTGTTATTTCTGTCAGTCTCAATACCAGTTGGGTATTCCAAAGCAGTGTGTTCGTATACGAACCTCACCTGTCCGGCTTGAGTTAGGCAGGTCACTGTATCCTCCGTTGCATCAGAAACGTACAGGATCGTCTGAAAGAAATCCGTCGCTATATGCAGAGGACACTTAAACAAGTTTTTATCATTCATTGATTGTATCATTTTGACAAGTTTACCATCTTCGGTGTAAATCTTCACTGATGGCGTATTGCTCCAAGGTTCGCATGTGACGGCGAAATTCGTTTTCAGTCGACAGATCCCGAAACATTCTCCGTCAGTTTTAAAAGACCGAACAGCATGTAGATGAGGTTCACATTCAACAATGTACACGGTTTCTGATTTTGGCACGGTCACGGCGATCTTGTTTGCGCATATGAGAGTTACATCCCAAGCGCTGTTTTCAAACTTCAGTCTGTCACTGACAACACCGAGCTTGTTTACCTTCTTAATATTGCCATGATGCCAGTCGCACAAGACAACGTCTTCGCTGGAGACATATGCGATACCTGTAAAACCACAATTTTTCTGATTGTCATCCGTGCATGGGACTCGGACTAATGAGCCTTTGTCATCGTCATCTGATGGCGTTGACAGGAATGGCGGCAGTCGTGAAACGTCCTCCGTCACGTTAATTTCGCCATATTTTTCGATTGCTTTCAGTTGTTCAATGATTTGGTCGGACTGGAACTCATACTTCAGACCGCCGTATTCTTCCTCTGATTTAAGGACACTAGTTTCAATTTCCTTCGACTCATTAGTTGTGTCGTCAATGATGTCCCGGTATTTGTCAAAGTCGTCGAAGTCTTCTCCGAGCTAAAAATGGGTATATATAAATATTATATTTATTCATCAGATTGTATTACAAAAATAACACACTATTGTGAACTTTAAGGACATATTTCAATGTAAATGTACGTAAAAGACATCAGTGAAATAAATGTCATTGAACGCGAAGGGTTTTCTTTAATAAAGACTTCATTTTCATGATTTTTAAAAAAAACATTCTGGAAAGCTGATAACTTAAGATGTTTGCATATTATAAGATAAAGGAAAACTATTTTGGAGGACAGACAACTATTTGAATTGTATGTTGGCACAATTCATAGATCCGTCGATACTATCTGCAGAAGTTCCAGTGTTCAACCCCAGGCCGACATACCAAAGTCGTTACACTGGTGGAGGTTTAGAACCCTTGCTAAAGCTCCAGCAAAAGACAAGCTGTGAGTGATTCCATGATAAGTGTTCACGGCTTGCTATGCAAACAAATGTAGCAGTTTAGCTGGTTTAAATGGACAACGTGCCGGGATTAAAATTCGTTGGTTTTACGAAGACGAAAGTTTAAAAAAAGATTATATACTGTTTAAGGTTTTGATTATAGATTACAAAGTTAATAGACAATACTTAACATATGGGTGCAAAGAAAATAAATATGTAAGTACATATAGAAAAGGTATTTGTAGGTTCTGTGCACGTTGATATAGGAAAATATGATGCAAAGGGAACATTTATTCAATGTTTAACAGGCAGACAAACAAACAAACAAACACACAATCAAAATAGCACTTCACTTTGGCTGCCATTTGCCAAAATAAAGAATGTAAGAGATTACATTGTTTATAAAATAGTTTATATTCAGTTTATAAAAAGTGGATACAAAAACAAACAGTGAAGAAGATATATTGGATAATTGAATGTTCACACAGTGTCCAGTCTTTTCATGGAGTGAATTGAATTGTAAATACATATAGAGGTGACGAATGAGGTTATTTAAACACGCTGAACACAGTACAAAAACAGTAGAGATCACCCTGATGGATGCGGCTAACCTGGGGCACTTGTACTGGAGTCTAGGCATGCAGAAATATATTAAAACAATTAAATCCATATATTTGGTGCTTAACTGTCTATTCCAAGAGAGGCACGTTTCACGGATTAGTCAAACGTCGTAATGGATAATATATAAAATGATTATCATATAACCGGTTGAAAATTGAGAAGATGCAATAACAGTTAATTAATGGCATAGTTTTATTGGCATTTTCGCGTCGCCACAACGTAATTAACATGTTATGAAAGTGGAATTTAACTATCTCGTTAAGTACTTGTTTATTTAAAATCGCATTTGTTTATGTAAAACTGCGTGCAGTTACCGTATATGATGGTAATATATTCACAAGCTTTTGGCATACAAGTGCTTTGCTCAGGTATCGCAAGCATATACCTGTAAATCTAGTTTGAAAAAGGTAGTCACATGATTACAATTATCGTCACAAATGTGTGTATTCTGAAAATAAAATTTATTTTACTATGTCTAAGATTAGATTTTTATTTAGAAACATTCTGCCCTTATTCCATTAAACTGAAGATGCGTGAACTTATTTACTTATATTAACGAGATTAGCCAACAAAAGGAAGTTAGAAGCAAAACCTACTCTTATGACATTTATTTAACTTGAGATAAATACATTATATTCCGTGATTCCAGAAAAGTGTCATAAAAACATACAACTATTTGCGAATATTTCATGTTCATGGTCTGGTGGCGGCAAGAATATAAAACTATATATAATTAACATGAACGTTTTCATAATTTTGCCAGAATACCAAACCGTTCTGTGTTTTGTTTAAGAATCGTTTAAACAAAGAAAACAACAGTTTATCAGGAAAAAAATATCTCTATACGTCTAGTCTAGCTATTTTTGCGTTATGACCTAATAAAACTTTGCATTATTATTGACTTTAAAATAGGAACCATTCGATCATTTTGCACACTTATTAAAATAAAAGTTTTCGTTTAATTCTTATGACAGAAATAGTACATTTTACTGCATTTTGTAAATTATAAACTCAAATGTGCCGTACCTGGAGTCCCGCCCATAATTGTCTGCTTTCCTGTCTCAACTTGGCGGCCTCTGCCATCTTCGTGATGATAAATGTCGTACAGTTCTCGTGCTTGTTGGCATAATTCGTCAACATTTCTGCCTTCAGCTGTCAAACGATAATTATATGGTTTATGTGTTTTGTCAGAAAAGGACGGCTGAATGTTTTAAAAATCTATTAACATAGAAATTTGAGTAAATGAGAACATATCAAGACCCAACCATTTTTCAATGCGGTCTACTCGGCTTTAACTACCATCATAAAAATATACGAAAACAAGACATTACTGTGTCAATGAAATTTCAAGAAAGAAGTAATACTTTTATTATATTTGCATCTGTGAGTATCATTTATATGTAGTGACGAGAAAAATATGCATAACAGAAACAGCTCATTGAACATCAAAAATAAAAGTATATCAATATCCTTACCATAACAAATTTAAATTCGCTTCATTAATAAAAATATGTTTTAATTGATTTTTCTAACCTTGTAAATCTTTTCCATGACCGGCTCCACCATGTCAATAAGCTGATCTATGATCACTTCCTTTCGAGCTGCAAGGAAGTCTTTCATGTTTTGGCGGTCTTCTACGATAACGCCTGCATACTCATGCATCATTTTCAGATGATCTTTGTACTTTTGTGGCTCGAACGGTTCTAAGTCCAAATCTTCAAAGTAACCTGAAAATAGCATGGTCTCATAAATATGAAAGAATAACAAGGTCCTACAAGTACTACAGCATATAAAAAATTTGAAAACAAACAAACAAACAATTGAAACGAAACATTGCGTGCGTACAATAGAGTAAAACCAACAGTTACCACCTTAGTACGTTAAGGTGGCATGAAGGCCGATTGGTGTGCTTAAACATCAAGCATATGAATGGTCAAAATTTGCATTCAGTTAAAATTATAAAAAGAAATCAGAATCTTGAAAACTATCTCACTCTAGTTGTTTTTATTGCATCTGCGAAAATTCCGATGCTGAAAGAGACTGCAGTGAAAAAAAGTTCGATTCTGAAATCATTGTTATATAATTGAAGTTGATTTTAAGCCTAAGATTAATTAGTAATTACACTGAACGTTGTTAGTGTTTGATACAGTGCAGATATATAGAATTAATCTAATAATGAACAAATATTATCACATTAAACAGCGATTTATTATTCAAATTGTGGACTTAGAAAAAGTGTTTAATGTTTGGCTAAGTTGATGAGAAAGCTAGCAAAATTAACTAAAGAAATAATCATTTAAATATCATGGTTAATGGTACTTTAAAACACACTTCTCGTATTTTCTTGTTTCGAATGCACCCTTGCACTTTCTTTTCATTGTAGTAAAAGCTATATGCTTAACTGTCCTAGCTTTCTCAATCTAAGAGGTAAATAAGATTTAATTAACTGTCTAAAAGGTTACCTAAATACAAAACTACCAACCTCCCCTCTGGTTGTCCGAATTAAGTGAAGAATTGGAGCTGGTTCTGTGATCGCCGAACAGTCGTCGTCGCTTCAGAAACTTAAGACGGTTGTCAACCGGTGACTCATTCACTGACGAATCATCATTTCTGGATGGTGGTTTAGGTTCATTATCACTATTCAAAACAGTAACCTCGTCAACATTGTTTTCCGATTGATTGGTTTTCTTTTTATCCTTCTTTTCCTTCTTTTCTCTTTTCTTGTCCTTTTTAGTTTTATCTTTTTCTTTATCCTTTTTGTCTGTACCTTTGACTTTCTTTTCCTTATCTCTGTCTTTCCCTTTTTTATCCTTCTTATCTTCATCAAACACTTTCTTTTCCTTATCCTTCTTTTCCTTTTTCTTCTTTTTATGTTTATCATCTATAACGTCTTGGTCATTTTTGGCATCCTTATCCAACTTATCTGCACTATCTGTTTTCTTCTCATGTCGTTTTTCTTTTGTCGATTTGTTCTTGTCCTTTTCTGTTTTCTCTTTTTTCTTTTTAGCTTCCTTTTCATTAATTTTTGTAATATCATTGCTATCAACTGGACAAACATCGCCGTTTTTCTTAAGCTTATGTCTATCCTTTTTTTCCCTCTTCAGTTTAGCTATGTCGTCGGATTTGCTTTCTTCTTGGTTTTTATCTGATTTTCGCTGCGTTTCTGTCGAAGACTGTTTAGCTGTATTATCAGCGGATTCTGAATGTTTCGTTTGCATCGTTCTTAAGATTATTGGCGCTTTATTGTATTTTGCAATGTTTTCTTTGTCTTCATTAATGTCTGATTTTTCGGTTTTACCTGTGTTGTGTTTTTGAGAATTATTCTGCACATCCTCATTGTTGTCAGTATCTAGAATAATAAAAGGCAGACCTTCGTCAGTGTTTCTGTTTAGCGGGGATTCATTTCCCTGTTTTCCGACAATGTCCGTCATGCTTCTTACAACTACAAGCCTTGGGGATACTATACCATCGTCGTGGTTTTCGTTAGCGCTTGATTTCGGACTGTTGTCGTCGAAGGGAGATTTGGTGTTTTCTGAAAGAAATGCCAGAGGCTGTGGCGACGGTGACGTTAACTTTCCATAATCAGTCTCTTTCTTTTGTAGTGCAGACATTTTAGTATTAGTATCAAGCTTTTTCTTTTGTAAAGAAGGAGAAACAAACAACTCTAATTGAGATTTGTCTCTTTTCATCTCTGTAGCAAGGTAAGGGCGGTTTAACAATCCCGGCGTGTTGCCTTTCATCTTTTCTTGATCGGCGATCCGGTCAGCCAAAACATCTTTTAAGAGGTCTTTCTGGGGTTGTGGTTCATGCTCAACAAAGTCGCATTCCTCGGGACTGCAAAACTGCATATGTTCTACACAGAAATGAAGTAGCTGTTCTGTATCACTTTCAGAGTCATCTGAATAGGCAGTGAGATTAGGTTTGTAGACTGGTTTTACAGCAAACATCGAAGGCCGCTTTTGTTTGTGTTGGTTTCTTGGGGTTCGAATTCTATCCAAAGTTAAATCGTTCACTGGAACTGCGTTTGTATCATCTTTCCTCAAAACAGGGCTTTCTGAAATGTCATTTTCAAGAACCAGAGGCGAATTATTTCGTGTATCGTCGTTGTCAAATCCATCGGTCAAACCAACCGCCTGGAAGTGTTTCTTTCCACTTTCAGCTTGTCCAAAAAGCTTACTTGCGTACTCGTCAAAGTCCTTTCCCGCTGTTGGTCCCACCATTCCGCCTTTGTCAGTCATTGTAATATCCACGTAGTTATATACCTAAATTATAACACAAACCAAAATTGTAGATGTACCTAGGCACGGAAATCTTGTCATATACGACAAGTGTCACTACTGTCACACTTAACTACTTTCATAACAACTAGAAATATCTCCGCCATAGGAAGTCATGTTGGTAGGACCGTGGTGTTCAATGAACTGTCGAGGCGGCCAATGAAATGCCAGCTCTGCAGAAAACCTATATACGCTCCTGGGACATCGATTTTTTCCCATCAATGAAGGCAGCTTCATCGATTGTCATTATTACTTCAAATCGTTCGTAAGCAAACTTTACGTATGCTACAAAATACCAATACCGACTGTTCTGCTATAAAATATTGGTATGTTTAAAAGCGACATGGTAGCAATAGGTCAAATTTGCAATTATTCATTTTTTTACATAAAAAGCAAACCTTTGATAGACAACAAAAGATAATTAACTGTGTCGCATAAAGGCTGGGGAAATCAATTTTAATTTAATTTATGTGTTAGTCGGTTTAAGCTAATTACCTAGTCTCCGCATTGAGATGCTGTAATGTACATGAACAGTATACTGATTGGCTAATTAGTGACGAGTAAATAAAACAAGCATATAATGTGTATGTTGTTCATTTGTTTGTTTGTATATGTACTATGTCTCTCTGTATGTTTCTGATTATATATTCACTTCGAAAAAATGTTCCATTAATATGCTGTTTCATTAGGAACCCCTTTAACATAATTAAACATTTGTTCAAACGTTTTTACATATGACATAACATTATTTATTATACATCGACCTTTTTATTTTTATACTCTGAATAAGAGTTAATAATGAGACATACTTAATAAACTATTCTGTTTAGCCAGAGTTGTATTGTACTTAGTCCGATAAAGGATCAGGGATTATGGACTAGCCGGCATTTTTGCCGATACTGTGCAGCGACATTTCTATCATTATAGCACAGGGGCACTTATGAGGTGCCCAGAGGCTGAACCCGGTCGGTCCATTAAACTGACACAGACGAGTCAGGCGTTATGCTGTCCCTTAAGCCCCGAGCGTAAGGAGGAAAGCCACTACTACCAACTTTAAAGTCTTTGGTTTGACCCGGCCGGGGTTTCATCCCACGGCCTCAGGGTCCGCAAGCCGACGCCCTACCACCTGAGCTATTTCGGCCGGTCTGGATAAAGGACAATATAATTAGAGTCATGTATATTTTTGTATTGTCTATTGCATTCATTGCCCGTAAATAAATATTTGCCATCTTTTCCATCCCATAACCAGCAAAGATTTCAATTTATACTGAGACCAATTAAACTTCTCTCCAACACATCCTACCGCAAAACGCTATAAGCCAACACGCTATGATTGTATAACTGCAGAAGTGGAAGTGTGTGAACTATATGAAAATCCGGACAAAAAACAGAGACAAAATCGGACTAAAAGTTAATCGCACTATCTGTGAGTTAATTGTGACACAAGACTCAGAAGCGATGATGATTCTGATCAAACTTTGATTTAGTTCTTCCTACTGATTTGTCATTAACCCACATAAATCCCATTTAAGCCCTTCTCTTTGGTGTAGTCATCGTGATGATTGTAGTGTTTTAGCGCTACAACAAAACAAATTTGCCACCCAGTTGCATCCTTTGTTATCGTTGATAATGGAAACAAAGGAGGCTTTCATACAATTATTGTATGTACTCAACAACAAAAGAATGACTTTTCTGTCCTATATACTGGACATTAATGTATTGGTTTAAAATGGTGTTTCGACAATTTGTTTATATCAAGTACTATGAATCAAACCTTACTTATGTCTTGGGCATTTTGAGAATAATGTCTGCATACTCACTCTTACGTCTAGATAAAGACGAGTTTGACCTTTACCTTCATTGTTAAACAATGCAATTTTAATAATCTCCCTAAATGTTCATTCTTTCCAAATCTACAAATAAGCAAGACTGTGACTTCTGATAAATTATTAACGTCAGAGTGGAATACACGAATGATAATATAACATGATCTTAAAATTGGTCACGGGTTGTTTTTTTAACTTTTTTTCAGCGTGGCTCTGATAGAAAATTCATATTTGTAATGTATACATTGCTCTTAGTTGTTAAGTCAAACGTTCAGATTCACTACAAGGTGTTTAAAGGTGTTATTCAGAATTTAAGACGTGCCAGTTAGTTATAACGTACCAGATAGTCTTGACGTGCCGAATAATCATGGCGTATTAGAATAGTCTTGACGTGAATGATAGTCATGGCGTGTCAGATTGTCATGGCGTGCCAGATAGTAATGACGTGCCAAATAGTCTTGACGTGAATAATAGTGATGGCGTGCCAGATAGTCATGGCGTGAATAATAGTGATGGCGTGCCAGATAGTCATGGCGTGCCAGATAGTAATGACGTGCCAGATAATCATGACGTACCAGATAGTCATGACGTACCATATAGTCATGACGTGCCAGATAGTCTTAACGTGAATGATAGTGATGGCGTGCCAGATAGTTATGGCGTGCCAGATAGTAATGACGTGCCAGATAGTCATGACGTGCGAGATAGTAATGACGGGCTAGATAGTCCTGACGTACCAGATAGTCATGACGTGCCAGATAGTCTTAACGTGAATGATAGTGATGGCGTGCCAGATAGTCATGGCGTGCCAGATAGTAATGACGTGCCAGATAGTCATGACGTGCCAGCTAGTCATGACGGGCTAGATAGTCCTGACGTACCAGATAGTCATGACGTGCCAGATAGTCTTAACGTGAATGATAGTGATGGCGTGCCAGATAGTCATGGCGTGCCAGATAGTAATGACGTGCCAGATAGTCATGGCGTGACAGATAGTCATGACGAGCCAGAGAGTTATAACATGCCAGGTAGTAATGACGTGACAGATAGTCATGACGTGACGGATAGTCATATCAGGCCAGATAGTTATGACTTGACAGATAGTCATGACGTGCCAGATAGTCATAGCATGCCAGATAGTTATGACGTGCCAGATAGTCATGGCGTGCCAGATAGTCATAGCATGCCAGATAGTTATGACACGCCAGATAGTTATAACATGCCAGATAGTCATGGCGTACCAGATAGTTATGACACGCCAGATAGTTATGACATGCCAGATAGTAATGGCGTGCCAGATAGTTATGACACGCCAGATAGTCATGGCGTGCCAGATAGTCATAGCATGCCAGATAGTTATGACACGCCAGATAGTTATGACATGCCAGATAGTCATAGCATGCCAGATAGTTATGACATGCCAGATAGTCATGGCGTGCCAGATAGTTATGACATGCCAGATAGTTATGACATGCCAGATAGTCATGGCGTGCCAGATAGTTATGACATGCCAGATAGTCATGACATGCCAGATAGTCATGGCGTGCCAGATAGTTATGACATGCCAGAAAGTTATGACATGCCAGATAGTTATGATATGCCAGATAGTCATGGCGTGCCAGATAGTTATGACATGCCAGATAGTTATGACATGCCAGATAGTCATCGCGTGCCAGATAGTTATGACATGCCATATAGTTATGACATGCCAGATAGTTATGACATGCCAGATAGTTATGACATGCCAGATAGTCATGGCGTGCCAGATAGTTATGACATGCCAGATAGTTATGACATGCCAGATAGTTATGACATGCCAGATAGTCATGGCGTGCCAGATAGTTATGACATGCCAGATAGTTATGACATGCCAGATAGTTATGACATGCCAGATAGTTATGACATGCCAGATAGTTATGACATGCCAGATAGTCATGGCGTGCCAGATAGTTATGACATGCCAGATAGTCATAGCATGCCAGATAGTTATGACGTGCCAGATAGTTATGACATGCCAGATAGTCATGGCTTGCCAGATAGTCATGGCGTGCCAGATAGTTATGGCAGATACTTATGGCCTGGCAGATAGTTATGACGTGCCAGGTAGTCATGATGTACCTGAGAGTCATGACGTGGCAGACAATATTGACGTGACAGATAGTCATGCTATGCCAGAAAGTTATGATGAGCCAGATTGTTAAGACATGCCAGATTGTCATAACCAGCCACATAGTTATGACGTGCCAGATAGTCATGACGTGCCAGATAGTCATGGCGTGCAGGGTAGTCAAGACTTACCAGATAGCAACGATGAGCCAGATAGTCACAATGTGCCAGATAGTCATGATGAGCCAGATAGTCATGGCGTGCCGGGTAGTCAAGACGTACTAGATAGTAATGATGAGCCAGATAGTCACAATGTGCCAGATAGTTATGATGAGCCAGATAGTCATGGTGTGTCAGGTAGTCAAGACGTACCAGATAGTTATGACGTGCCAGATAGTCACAATATACCAGATAGTTATGATGAGCCAGATAGTCATGGCGTGCTGGGTAGTCAAGACGTACCAGAGAGTTATGACGTGCCAAATAGTCACAATGTGCCAGAGAGTTATGATGAGCCAGATAGTCATGGGGTGCCAGGTTGTCATGACGTGCCAGATATTTAAGAGGTGCCAGATAGTTATGACCTGCCAGATAGTCATGATGTGCCAGATGGTCATGACGTGACAGATATTTAAGACGTGATGGATAGTCATAACGTGCCAGATAGTCATGACGAGCAAGATAGTTATAACATGCTAGATCGTAATGACGTGACAGATAGTCATGGCGTGCCAGATAGTAATTATGTGCCAGGAAGTCATGACGTTCCATATAGTAATGACGTGCTAGATAGTTATGGCATGCCAGATAGTCATGGCGTGCCAGATAGTAATTATGTGCCAGGAAGTCATGACGTTCCATATAGTAATGACGTGCCAGATAGTCATGGCATGCCAGATAGTCATGACGTGCCAGAATTTAAGACGTTCCAGATAGTCATGAGGTGCTAGATAGTAATGACGTGCCAGATAGTCATGACGTGGAAGATAGTCATGACGTGCCAGATAGTCACGGCATGTCAAATAGTCATGACGTGTCAGAAATTAAAGCGTGTCAGATAGTCATGTTGTGTCAGAAAGTCATGACGTGCCAAATAATCAAGACGTGCCAGAGAGTCATGACGGGCTAGATAGTAATGACGTGCCAGATAGTCATGACATGCCATATAGTCATGAAGTACCAGAGAGTCATGACTTGCCAGAAGTTAAGGCGTGCCAGAAAGTCATGACGTGCCAGAAGTTAAGGCGTGCCAGAAAGTCATGACGTGCCAGAAGTTAAGACGTGCCAGATGGTCATGAAGTGCAAGAAAGTCATGAAATGCCAGAAAGTCATGACGTGCCAGAAGTTAAGACGTGCCAGATGGTCATGAAGTGCAAGAAAGTCATGTTGTGTTAGAAGTTAAGGCGTGCCAGAAAGCCATGACGTGCCAGATAGTCATGTCGGGCCAGATAGTCATGACTTGCCAGAATTTATGACGTGCCAGTTAGTTATAACGTACCAGATAGTACTGACGTGCTAGATAGTTATGACGGGCCAGATAGTCATGGCGTGCCAGATAGTCATGACGAGCCAGATAGATATAACATGCCAGATAGTCATGACGTGACAGATAGTCATGACGTGACAGATAGTCATGACGTGCCAAATAGTAATGATGTGCCTGGAAGTTATGACGTGCCAGATAGTCATGGTATGCCAAAGAGTCATGACGTGCCAGAAAGTCATGACGTGCTAGATAGTAATGACAGGCCAGATAGTCATGGCATGTCAGATAGTCATGACATGTCAGAGTTTAAGGCGTGCTAGATAGTCATGTTGTGCCAGAAAGTCTTGACGTGCCTGATAGTCATGACGTGTTAGATAGTCATGACGTGCCAGATAGTTATTACGTGTCAGATAGTTATGACGTGCCAGGTAGTCAATACGTGCCAGATAGTCAAGACGTACCAGATAGTTATGACGGGATAGAAAGTCATGACGTACCAGATAGTCATGACGTGCCAAAAAATCATGGCGTGTCAGATTGTCATTGCGTTCCATACAGTCATGACGTGCCATATAGTCATGAGTGGCTAGATAGAAATAACGAGCCAGATAGTCATGACATGCCAGAGAGTCATCTTGTGCCAGATAGTCATGACGTGCCAGATAGTCAAGACGTACCAGATAGTTATGACGGGATAGATGATCATGACGTACCAGATAGTCATGACATGGCAAATAAACATAAAGTGCCAGATAGTAATAACGTGCCAGATAGTCATGGCGTGTCAGATTGTCATTACGTGAAAGATAGTCATGACGTGCCAGATAGTAATAAGTGCCAGTTAGTCATAACGTACCAGATAGTCATGGTGTGTCAGATAGTCATGACGTGCCAGAAGTTAAGACATGTCAGATAGTCATGAAGTGCCAGATAGTCATGAAGTGCCAGATAGTCATGAAGTGCCAGAAAGTCATGTCGTGTAAGAAATTAAGGCGTGCCAGAAAGTCATGGCATGCCAGATAGTTATGACGTGCCAGATAGTCATGACGTGCCAGAACGTCATGTCGTGTCAGAAGTTAAGGCGTGCCAGAAAGTCATGACATGCCAGATAGTTATGACGTGCCAGAAAGTCATGACGTGCTAGATAGTCATGGCATGTCAGAGAGTCATGACGTGCCACTTAATTATTAAGCATTTTGTAATTCTCTAAATTGCATAGAAATAATTATAATAATGAAGTTCCTAGTTGACAAAGCATTGGTAACTTTTTTTCTTAATTTGTTCATCATTTTTAAAATCATTGTTAAACTGGCAGTGCCTTGAAATTACAAGCTTACAAGCTTATAATATTTTTTTCAGTGTCTGATTTAAATATACATGATTAACAAGCTCAATGAAATATCAGCGAATATCTGGAAAGGCAACTTAAGGAAACATGTGAACTGCTTAACCCCAGGCACCCTTCATTACCAACCTGAGAAAGAAAATGTTTTAAAATATGATGCACAATGAATGCTCCATTTTCTTTAAAAACATTGACATGTGCAGTTTTTCTTTTATGTTGTACACCTGTATACATTGTACACATTGTCAAAAGTACATTAACATCAAAGCACATGTGCTTTAAAATTTCCTTCTGTCTTTTATGCCCGCTGTCAATATGTGCTTTCAAATTTTTCTGCTATTTTCATCCATTCCGTATCTCCTGTATATTGCATATGTGTGCACCCATAATTGTTTTAACTATTGTTAACCCGTAGCTTGCTGAACTCATATTAATACAACTCTGGCAAATAGTGTTGATCCAGATAAGGCAGATCCCTACTGGGAGCTGTCTGATCAGGATCTGCACTATTTCCTGCTTAATCCCTAGCAGTATGTCTAGACACCTTTGCCTTGCAATGTTAAGAAGGTGACTAACAATTAGTCTGGGTTATTAACAAACGAAGCAAGTTAAGGGCTAAAGTCACAGTAATAACTTATATCGTATTTTCAAATAGAAAACAACTTTGTTGAACCTGAATTCATACTGAAAATAAATTTCAAATCTTGTCAGTAACTTCAAAAGAGTATGTTGTCTTTAGGTTGGGAGAACTTGAAGCGTTGCAACTCTTTTCAACTCTTTTAAGCCCATTAACACATGTTTTTTAACTGTGCATGTGGTTCTTTATTGTTATAAAACTACTAAAAACTAGTTGTCACATTGACAATTCTAAGGACAAAATACCCAAACAAAGACAACATGATTGTAGATATGTGGACTTATTATAATATATACGATAAGTTATCTTCAGTATGCAATAAGTACCGGCTTTCTTAATACCATACATGTATATAATCAGATTTGACCATTCAACCATTCCATTCTTTAAACTTTCATTTCAAACATACTAGTACCATTATTCCGGTTGTGTTGACGATAAAACAAACTACATACATATACTCCTAAAAAGGTCATATAAATGCGCAGATACTCTTCAAGTGGTTTTTATACCGAAAACATTAAAGTGGTCGCGAAAATCGCGATTAATTAGTTAGTTAACGTCAATATTTATATGTAATACGTAATTGTTATTGTAGAGGTACTTTAAACGTCGCCTTTAACGACACCTTATGTAATAACGTTATGTAAAGGACACCGTCAGTCAATGATGCTTAGTATTGTGTATACTATTTGTATATTTTGTGTTAACATGAATCATAAGCCATTTATGTTATTAATGAGGAACCGTTCT
>CM017569.1:13630493-13643873 GCA_007844125.1 Sinonovacula constricta
GACGACAAAAATGGCACCAATGAACCTGGCTCTACTTGACAATTGCTGAAATGCGCTTCTCTCTCTACCACGCTATCTGTAGAACAAACCAGCTGCCTGGAAGGCCTTGAAGAGAAAAAAATGACATGACTACGATGTTTCCAAAAATATTTCAAAGAGGGCGGTATATTCTATGAAAGCTGTTGCACAACAAAAGCTGCAGAATGATCTTCACAATTTGATATCTGCAATAGAAGTACCAGGGCTTCGTTCCCAGCCCTCTTTTCTTTATTCTGATCATTGAGGCAATCTGCGCTGACTTCCGATTTGGCTCGCAATTCGAATTGGTATACGTCAATGGCGTTGTCCAAGCAGCAGCGTCAGTCGGAGATACATTGAACGAATGCTTAATCGCTGGAGTACATGTGGACCAATCTTATAACAATGTAGGTAGAGAGGATTGTAGTTGAAGCGAAGGATTAATGTGGGAAGGTTTTCCAGCTAACTTGCGGTGCGCCGGTGGTTCTACCCAGACATGTGTATGTGGCGTTCCTCCACCAGCTGAACGTTGCTATCATCATCATCATTGAACGTTGCAATGCATTAAAAAAAACCACCCACACCCCGTTTTATGATGTAGAATCGTAGAAGTTGGTGACACGCTCGAGCGTGACGCCTATACAATGTATATGGAATGCTCCCTGTAATTTGCTTATGGGCAAGTCTGTTTTGCGGACTTTCATACCTTTGAAACAAAGGTGTCGTAATTCGGTAAACAGTGTTCTTTTTTATTATTCATTTTTATGTATTTTATATTTATTTTGTGCCCTTGTAACTTTTATACAAGCATAGCAGAAAACGAGAGATTTTGCTGTGTTGCTTTCTTTCTTTTTCCATTAAAATCTCTAAACCCCGAACGTAATTTTGCGTGGGCTCTCGGTACGCCCTTACATTTTCAAACTTAGGTAAGTAGCTATCAATGCTTCTCGGTACGTCCTTCGATGTTCGGACTGCATGCTAACAACGTGAGATAATTTTTTAGCAAACAGACAGTCCATATCCAAAATTAGCTTGTCATTTGCTTGAAGTGTTATTGGGAAAGGGGTTAAATTATGGAATTGGAATTGGAGGGTTCAAAATTCAAACCCTTGACTCGTAACGGTTTAATACAGATCTTATTTGGTTTGGATGATCATTAGTAAATGTCCAACACACAAAGAAATCATGTATAAAATGCTTGAACTAGTCTTGGTCCAAAGGTTAAAGTTATGGATATGGGTGGGGTGGGGGTGTTGGTGGGGGTGTTGTGGTGGTTGTGTGTGTGTATGTGGGGACGGTCTGGAGTCAAACCCAAGCCCGGACATGAAATTTTATTCCTTTTCCAATTCATTTTTTCACAAATATTTTCCTCAAACAGAATAGATCTTTTTTCAGACAAATTATTACTTTCGTGACAAACTTAACCCCAGCTGTAATAAATAACAATATTCATCTTGGATAATATTGAAAACTTGATTTTCATAATAAGTCATGTGATATATTGTAGTATTTCGCTCCATACATACCGTGGGAAATTTGACTAGCAAAATCTCGTTTTCATGAACATGCATGAGGCAGGGGAGACAAATCTTCTTCCAATGAAATCGCATGTTACAATAAAATACTCTTCAGTCTCAATGACGTCATACTGGGATTTTCCTACTGAAAATAGAAACCAACGCACATGTTTACTCATGGAGGTCGCCATTTTGAATGGTAAACCGAACCTTAGACATAAACGTAATTTCATTGGCTAGTTATCCGTGGTGGTTTCCTTATGGCACCAATGAAACTGCCTCATTAATTATTCATGACCACGAGATTTCCATAGCCAATTGTCCCACGGGTACATAACGCAGCATAGCGGAGTAATGTAACGGGGGATAACCGACGATGATTTTTTTCTTGGAACATCTTGAAATCAAAGAGCTCAGAAGCGCTGTTTTGTGCAGTGTAAGTTTTACACTAAAAGCGATGACAGGGTAGCTAACAATGGTCAAAATTATTTCCTAGTAAATAAGATGTACAACACATTAGAAATTGGAAAGTAGACAAGTCTTCAGCTGCAATAAACCCCATTTCTAAAATAATGATTATAAATTGGAAGAACAGTTACACCAGAGTGTCATACATTTGATAGAAACAATTTTAGTAAATATTCAATATTCTCTACATATAATTTTGCATTTGAACTTAAGTATTAGAGCTCCATTCCTCTTCGAACGCGTGCGGAAGCTTTAGACTGATATGCTTGCGACGATACGAGAGACATCTGACACCAATTATACGCAGTCAGTGGAACATAGAACTTGGACATCACTAACAGTTCGCTCCCCGTTTCATGTAGTCACTAAAGGAAGGCTTCCCATAATGAACTTCGGTCGATATCGACACATTCGGTTCGCGACGGAAACTTTCGTTTTTGCCCGTTGAAAGACGTAATTCTACCAATTAACACTAAATTAATTGCAAATTTTAGTAAGTATGAAATTTTTCCCATTAGGGGAAGACTTCCTGAGTGAAATTTACCTCCCCGTGATTTTCGTACGCCGAATGGCTCATTCATAAATCTGTATTTCATGGTGTCTAGCCTCTCTCCTTAGCCATACACATTTGTTCTGTAGACGCACTACTTCTCCCAAAGCATGAATAACTTACTGCGTGTAGTGTATATATTCGAATTCTTTTATATTTATTGAAAACTACCAAATAAAAACTATAAGTTTTAAATTATATCTTCTTACTTACTCTCATATTGCTTAACTTTTAACCTGTTCCGTTTTTTGTGTTCCGTTTTTTGTGTCGTCTTTTATGTATCACATCAGTGACTTTCTTGTACCATCCTTTGTACATTGTGTAAATACTCGCGCTGAATGTGCATGGAGAATACAGTACTAGAGGGGGGCTGGACAGAAGGGGCGGGAAACAAGAGCGTGGGGAAGAAAACAGGGAATGGAAGTCTAGTGGCATTGTAAAAGTGAAAAAGGCGAACATATCTACGATCTGTTTTGGGGGATTACTTTCTTTCCAAAATAAAATACGTATATTTAAGGGTACAGCATTACATGGAAGATATAAAGCACAAGGTTAGAGAATAAGCAAGTCTCAAATAACAATGGTAATAAATACAGGTTTCACGATATGAGGCACAAATTTGATGCTTAAATTACAACATACATGTGTTTAAATATTTGGTCAACACAATTTCTATAATCTTCTTCAAATTATTATAAAAGATGGTTGATATAGAATTTGTAGCGTGAAAATTATCACGAAGACTAAACTATTTTCATTCTAATATTTTATCGTGGCAATTAAGTGTAAAAGGGATATCAATGTGTGGTTTCTTTCACGCTTTATATGAATTACTTCCCTTGTTTTATTGTGGCTTCATCTTGTATAACAGATGTTATTATTTTATTATTATTATTATTATTATTATTATTATTATATTATTATTATTTGCCGTATAAAAAGCTTGGAAATTCAACTGCCGTATACGTGTAAAGGAAAATAGTAAGTCTAAGTATTAATACATAAGCATGAAATATATGTGCTCCAAATCGCATATAAAGTCAAAATTTGAGCGCAATTGATCATTTTGTTAATAATGGGAGTTGTTACAAAAGGCTGAACAGAGATCAAAATAAAAAGTTTTCACGGTTTAATCATTATACATGTAAGTGTATACGTATTTTCTGTTCATCGTGTTTATAATAAATGATCAATCAGGCAGAAATGTGACTATTTCTCAAAAGGAGCGAAGCAAACATCTGGGGAGACTACTCTGGTATTCCCGCAATTACCCGTCATGAAAGATTAATTCCCCTTTAGTGAGGTAATCTGTTTGGAGTGACGTATTTTCTAAAAGAACTTAATCGGTTTCTCAGTTAAGTCATCAGTTCAAAACGAAAGCTTAAATGTTTATACGAAATTACCATTTACAAGATGCCACTTCACATTACCACCCACTTTCCTCTGTATTTTTTTCAGTGAGATTACAACATTTCGTATCAGTCTTTGCAATTTTCACATAGCGCGCGACCGAAATACATTCTCTTTGGCGGAAAAATAATGAAAGCACCTATAAGTAGCAGAGTCTCTCTATTTTAGAACCCAGGAACTGTTGTGACCATATTGAATGAATCACGACGTGTAAGTATGTTCCTAACTATTCCGTAATTGTTGGAGAACGAACAATATTGGGTATTTAGAAGCAGTTTTGTTTTCCATTGAGTAACTTTCTTTACAAAAATCGAAGTCGCAAAGTGACGAGATATTTACAATGAAGTAAGAGAAGCATCTTATTATTTTGAAATAGAAAAGCTGATGCTGGTAACAAACACTTTTTTACAGTGGGAACAATTCTCGCACACAACAAGTTCTCAATCCCGTCTAGAATCCAAATTGGTGCCATCAACATATTAGCATTGTACAGGTTGCACAGCGTGTCTTATTCCCTTCCTAGACTTAATGATCCAATAACTATGTTGCCCAACTCCGGATAAAGACTGCAAAACTGTCACTTGTGGACATGATATTATATTGTTACCAAATAAATACATATCCACAGACCGTTCCAAATCGAAAGGAAATCGGAGAGTTTGACGTGCAACTCAAGTATCACTACGCACGATATGAAATTGTGTTTCAAGTGTGGGCGTCCGTTGTTTTGTGAAGATGTTAAACTCGGAAATGGAGGGTTCAAACCCCGAAACCGACCACGAGATGTTATTCGACACATTGCTCAAGGTACTCACACACACAAAAAAAAATAGGCTTCAACTTATTAAAATGTATTGTTGGTACGGAAAATAGCTCATTAGTATGTTTTATAATTACTGGCCCTAAAATTGTATTATTATTAACACGTTATCCTCTTTCGTTTTATTAATGATAAATCATTTAAAAACACAAACTCGTCTGGCTGGCAGTGATTCGCATCATCTTCGGCACTGTCCACACACGTTAGGAAAAAGAAACACCTCGAAGGTAAGATTATTGACACACAGAGATACCCGTACGTTCTCCGGTCTTTCTACATAGGTAAGTAGCTTTTGCACATTTGAAAAAAAGATAGGTTACCACTTAAAACTTAGAACACAATTAAATACTCAAAATGGCTTACTTTGAACAATGCTTTAGAATGTATGTATAACGGCATGTTTTAGCTCAAATCAGGTCTACAACATACGAATCGGTACGGTAAGGTCCGCGCGGTTTCTAAAAATAGCATTCATATTTGTATCAAGGACATTTACACACTTGAACTATCTAAGTTGTATCATATAGACTGCGTTTATAATGAAAGTTTATACCCTACTTAATAAAAGCTAGACGTACACTTTAAATACCCGTGGCAGTATTTCACATAGTTTTTTTGTACATTGATCTCGGGGAAAAATAAAATTGCTCAATATGAATCTTTTTCTCTCCTCTTTCTTTGTCTCGCTCCCTCATTCGCATTCTTTCATTTCAGTATTTTTCTGTATGTGAGCAACATGTTATGTCTGCGGACTGCATCAAGGTCTTTGTGGGTTGGCTTCCATCTTGTCAGATCTACTTTTCCCCATGTTACCAACGATGCCTATTTCTGAAAGTAAAATATCCGAGGTGATCCGAATGCGACTGCTGTTTTCATAGTTCTTAAAGTATTTGGCGTAATTCCCCGATCATACATGTACTACTACAAACTCTCGAAGTATGAGATGTGTCAGCCTCTGAAAATATCAGGATTCCTAATTTGTGTCTAAGTAAAACTAAGAAGTTTACTTACTTGGAATTTTTGTTAAGTTTTAAGAAAAAGTTTCACTTCTCATACCCTTATTAATGCAATGAATTTTCAGAATCTTAAGTATAAAATTGGCAAATTAAGGAAATATATCCATAATAAGCTATTTATAGCCTTTGATCAACTTTACAGACTATATTAGGCATCAATATACTTTCTTAATTGCAACTGGATATAACAGATGAGAATTTATATACTTATTTTAATCACGGATTAATTTTGTCCAATAAATTCAGGGTCGTTTCGTTGTCCAAATACTTATATGTGGATTAATGTTAATTTTGTAGCAGGTGCGCTGTTAAGGTCCATAACTTATAAAAGATTACAACATGCTGAGTTAAATTATTCGTGTTATGTAACATAGGGAAAAAGTAAGCACACCACAATACATTTATTGTTTAAAAGAGAAATGTCTTGAACATGCTACATTACTCTGACATCAGGCACATAGTTAATGACATTGCTTAGAAATGCAATATGAGTGTATCTGTCAATACTAATATTATCATGTATTATAATATAAAAGAAACAGTACATATTTATATCCGAGGATATTTAGATTTTACAGCAGTTGGGCTATAATGGGTCTTGTTGTTGCTTGCTAATGGAATTGGTAATACTTTTAAACGACTGAAATTGTAGTGATCGTTACCCTTACTGTTATCAGTAGTCATCGTAACACGTAACGTCTTGTTAATAAAAGCATGCAATTACACTCAGCGTATAGACACAATTCCCTTGCATTGGATTGGCTGGAAGAAAGCTTAGACAGAGTCTAAGTAATGGTAAGAATCTCCGAAATAACATATTAATTCCAACAAGGGAAACTTGGTTTAGAATAACACATCATTTTTCGTGATTTCAAGAACGTCATTTTGTGTTTGTTTCAAAAACGTCATTTTGTGTTTACTTCACCATAATAACTCTCTTAGTAAAACATTTAGACAAGACAACAAGCATCACCAACAACAACAACAAAAACACACTCACAAGAAACAGCGTAGGACATTTGGGCCGGCAAAATGTGGGCATTGGCCGGGTTCTGAAGCTCAGACCTTCTAACTCGTGAAGGTTTATCTCAGAGACCAAGAGAGAAATTAAATGTTTCCCATCAAAGTGAGAATACTTACAGAATGCGTCTGCATCGGAACAAAAATACAGCACAACAGTAACTAAACGTAGCAATCTAACATCCAACAAAATATGCACGAGATAAATGCCTCGGCAACATACATACTGACGAATAAATATGCAATATTATTATATATTGGTAATGGAGTCATGTTTAATTATAATGCTTTATAGCTTGCATTACTATTTCTTTCGACGAATAAAGTATTTTCATAAAGGGTCTGATAAACAAATATAAATATTGTAGTTGCAGGTAAGGCGTCATTTCTGATATAAGTTTTGCATTTGAAATTCCCAAGTAATTTAGTTTTGTCAAATAAAAAAACATCGAACACATTATCATTACACACTATCAATAGGCTTCCAAATCACGAATTACATTTAATACATAGGTGTTTGGACAAACTAATACGGCAGCTGTTATAAACTTGAAGATTCAATTTCGGTATTCATTAAGTATTATACAAAAATGGTTTAAATGCAAATCTTTCTTTATTTAATAATCTCGTTAAAGAGTATGTTTAAAGTAAAGTCAAGCGTTATTTACAAGTTGCATTCATTAGCTTTAATCAAGTTACTTGTAACGACTAGTTCTATACATTTTCCCTGTGTGGTTTTTATAATCCCTCTACAAAAGAAGGATTAAATACCTATATATTTCTTTTATGATCCTAAATAAGTAATCAATATTACATCGAGACCGCCTTATCACATGTACCTATATTCAGATGAATTAAATTTCAGCCAAGCCGTGGACAAGTTAGAGCCTGGCCAAACATTGCTGTCTTCCCCCTAATGACTGTAAGCTTATTGGAACATTAACCCATATCATGCTACATTTATTGTAAGCAAAACACAGTCTGAGCCATCTGATAATGTATATATTATCTGGTCTGGATCAACACTTAATGCGTATGAATAAAATTAAATCGCGCTATGCATGTTAAACGTTAACATTAAACAAGCCTGTAAACATTACAGAAATATATTTATTAAAATTTATAAAATTATTATTCATTTCTTGACCAACAAATGCCTCTATGAATAGTTTAGACACTTTGTTTTGCAATATTAAACGTATACTGTTGAACCCTTTGTTAGAATTGATCTGAATTTACCGAATCAGTCCATTTCTACAGTAAGTATCTATTACAAGCGACTGTTCTGGCTGAGCTTATGATATTTATGTTTTCTCTCTAGCTATTATTATGGAGATGTTATTCTTACGGAGCACCGTCTAACAGTATGGCGTCTGAGCCCGAGAAACGAGACATTGGACAATGCAAGCCGTATTTCTGTTCGTGGACTAATCTCCACATTTCCATTTAAATGGCAGGGTTTAAAACTGCATAAACTTTCTTTTACGAGCCTAGATCGGGAGTTCGTAACGACCAGAATGTAGCCGATAGTGAAGAAGGACATATACTCGTAACCCATTTATACCAAACTGATCATGCATAGCTAAATAGTGAAGATTCGGGACTTCAACTTGGATCTGTACGATCAATGCATACTCTGTTGTGTTTCACGTACAGGTCAGGCCGGATGTTACCCTTGTAATGCCGTACTGATTAACGAACTGTTGATAATGTCATTTCTTCAAACGTAAAGAGTAAATATTAAAATAAACCTTTATGTTCTGCATTGTTATTGGGTGGGGGATATTGTTTTAACGTTATCCCTCAGTGCACCCTTCCTTCCGTCCGTCCCTTTGTCCTTCTGTCCGTCTGAATTTCGTTTCCACGCTTTTTCTTGGGCAACTACGGACTGGATTTCAGTGCAGGTTTGTGAGAACTTTAAATTCAGAAAAGTGATGTGCATAACATCGGCATGTTCCGATTGAACTCTTCTAAATAGAGCTATGGCCCTTGATTACTTATTCAGTATTTATACAGAGTAACATTCTTTTCCGCGCTATGTCTCAGCAACAGCTTACTGGATTTAAATAAAACTTTATGGGAACCAATAATACCAAAAGAAGATACGCATATCATTGGCATGTTCCGGTACATCCATTTAATATAGAGTTAGGGCCTCTGAATAAAACAAAATAATTATCGAATGTTGCTTTGAAACTATTGTGCTCTCTAGCCATCGTTTGATATGTTATACCATTGAGATGGTTTATGTTTTGGGCTGAACATTTTTGTGGAGGTGATTTCACATAGTATGAAAAGCTAATGATACTTGTAATGTTTTTCAGACGAGCTAGATAGTTTAAATCACTCATTGCAGATGAACACTTTATATCTTAAATTCCCATAAGTATAATATATTCACAAGTGTCATGAGGATGGTCGCTTTGTTAAAATTGATGAGGTAATAAACATTAAATATTGTTTTATTATTGTGTTTTTTTATTTCTCTTTAATGAAATCAAAGGTGGGTTGCAGTGTGTAAATCTTTGGACAAATATAATGTGAGAAACAAATATCATGCACATCTCTTTAACCAGGTGGGCATATATAACATAAGACCTTTTTCTTACGGACTAATCTTTGCTTTGTTGAAATTAATTTATTCATTTTTAAGAAAAGCCTCAGAAACGACTGTTTTATTAATGTGTACATATTGGTTAAAAGCCATACTATAACGTCTTCCTAGCCAAAGTTGGTATAATTATGCCAATGTCCTTACCAACTTTTACCAACTTTTAAAAGTTTTTAAATGTTGTGTTGTCAAATTTAAATAAATTCAAATGTATTATTTAAGTGTATTATTTAAGTGTATTTACTGTATTTAATAAAGAAACTTTATAAATAAATGTTATGCCTTATGCCTGAACATTTACATCCGAGAGCTTTAACATGTTAGATTCTTATTATTAAAACATCAATCGATATCAGTCGAGAAAAGTAACCTTTCTTCCTCTTTCATTTGAAGAATATCATCTCATACCAGTGAACAAAAGACGAGCTCTCTAAGGTCGAGCAGACCGTTGGACGAATAAAGTAATTTCGAAGCTTCTCAGCCATTATTGTGCAAATTTGTTCGTCTAATTCAACCCTCACAAAACACACAAGTAGAAGGATGAGCAGCGAATGTTTCATTATTTTTATTCAATTTTGAACACACGTAAAGTATTTTATTGATTCTTTTAAATTTACTGTCGATATCAAACCAGGTGACCCATATAGGCCCTAATCCAAAGTTCTAACTACTTTCGATTAAAACTTTTTGTATGCACATCCCGTCTTTGTGTACCAAAACAGTCAATAGGTATGTTATTTTAGAGGCATCATAAATATGCTGTTATAAGTTACAGTGTTCAGTTGATCGAAATAAAAAAAAAGACTTGAACAATGGATCCCGATCTTGATATGGACGTGTTATGGCGTCTGTAAATATCTCAAATAATCAAACTGTGTTTATCATTTAGAACTTTAGGGGTCCAGTGTCCAGAAACTTTTATACCACTTTATTATTTTATCGTACTACACCATGATACCATGATAAAGTAACAAAGTAAACTGGGATAAATAGTTCATTTTCACTAAAACTAAAAGATGACGTGAAAAAGGTGCCACATCGAGATGCTTCAGATTTTGTTGGTATTATAATGAGTTATCTATCAAGGGATGATAGTTGCATACTTCACAGACTGTTTTATGATGTATTATTTAAAATACGTTCTGAATGCAAAGAAAATGCTTTAAAGATGAAAACCTTATCACATACATTGTTTTGCTATATATACACACACCTAGACGGTTACGTTGTTAAATGGCCATAAGTTAAGCATACGTGTCGTTAAGTGCATATAAGACACCAATGGTCAATTGCATGGTTATGTTAAAAATCTGCAACTGGACTTAATGATGTGATTATGGGCTTGACGGATTATACTTATTTAGTTAATCGGATATACGGCTCTTGTGACCAATTTAACTCAAGATTATACCTACATGTGGATCAGGGTCGCCAGGGCATATAATAAGTATGGTGTGATCTAACTTCGTCTAAACGGCACTTTATCGGCAATATTTAATACCGTAAAGGCACATTTACTTGAACAAGTAAATAACCAGGGGAGAGATTGTGAGAGGAGGGAGATGGAGACGAAGACACTACTACTACTAAAAACTGCTGCTGCTACAACTACTGTTACTACTACTGCTGCTACTACTACTATTACTACCACCACCACTACTACTACTACTACTACTACTGCTACTACTACTACCACCACCACTACTATTACTGCTATTACTACTGCTACTACTACTACTTCTTCGACTTACTACTACTACTGCTACTATTGTTACTTCTACTACATGTACTACTACTACTACCACTGCTACTACTGTTACTACTACTACTACTACTACTACTGCTGCTGCTTCTACTTCTACTACTATTACGTAACTACTATTGTTACTACCACTACTACCACTGCTACTACTACTATACTACTAGTACTGTCACTACTATTAGGGCTACTACTGCTACTGCTACTACTACTACTACAACTACTGCTACTAATTACTGCTACCGCTACTACTGCTACTATTTTTACTGCTACTACAACAACTACTACTACTTGTACTAACTACTACTACCACAACCACTGCTGCTACTACTCCTACAGCAACTTTTATTGCTACTTCTCTACTACTGCTATACTACTACTACTACTTATAATGCTACTACTGCTATTACTACTGCTATTACTACTACTATTACGGCTACTACTGCTGCTACTAATATATTATTGCTACTGCTGCTACTACTACTGTTGTAACTACTACTACTATTAATAATAACAATACTTTTACCGCTACTACTGCTACTACTACTACTTCTACTCTACTACTACTACTACTACTACTACTACTACTACTACAAATACTACTACTATACTACTACTACTACTACTACTACTGCTACTACTACTTCTACTACTGCTTCTACATGTACTGCTACTACTACTTCTACTACTGCTACTACCACTGCTATTACTACTGCCACTACTACTACTACTACTACTACTACTGCTGCTGCTGCTGCTGCTGCTGCTTCTACTCTTCTTCTACTGCTTCTGCTACTATTACTGTTATTACTACTGCTACTATTAGTACTACTTCTGCTACTACTACTACGACTACTGCTGCTGCTGCTGCTGCTTTTTACTACTACCACTACTACTACTACTACTACTACTACTACTATTACTACTACTACTACTATACCTACTATAATCACAACCACTACTACTGCTACTATTACTACTACTATTATTTACTACTATTATTATTATATTTATTATTACTATTATTTATTTTATTATTATTATTATTATTATTGTAATAATAATAATAATAATAAAATAATAATAATAATAATAATAATAATAATAATTATTATTTAACGGTTGATGTAGAGGGCTGTTTAGGCATTAGGATTCGGGTCAAAAATTGAAAGTTGAAAAAAATAGGCTTTAAATGTTTTCTTGTTGTAGGATCAGTTTGTTAAATTTTTTTAAGTTTTTATAAAAAATGTCGTTCCTTGAAGGTAGTCTACGATCGAAGTTCGACATATTTGTCAACACAATAGGTATTCACATTCGTAGACTAATTACCGCGTTTCCTTGAAAATGGTAAAATGAACAAGTATTTATTAAACATTACTGAACTATCATGTTTGTTTTTCTGAATGATTATAAGCTTGTATAGTCATAAATCATATATCGATTAGGGACTGTGTAAAGTCATCATCATCACATCAGCAGCATCAGGATCTTCATATCATCATCATTCATTATCACCATCATCATCATCATCACCAGCATCATCACATCAGCATCATCATCACATCATCATATCATCATCATCATCATAATCATCATCATCACATCAGCATCATCATATCATCATCACATCAGCATATCATCATCATCATCATCATCATAGCATCATCAGCGGCAGCAGCAGCAGAAGCAGCAATCACAGTAAGAAGAAGCAGCAGCCTGCAGCAGCAGCAGGCAGCAGCAGAATCAGCATCATCACATTATCATCATCATCATCATCAGCATCATCATCATCACATCAGCATCATCATCATCATCATCATATCATCATCATCATCATCATCATCATCATCATCATCATCATCACATCAGCAGCAGCAGCATCTTCATCATCATCATCATCATCATCATCATCATCACATCATCATCATCATTATCAACGTTTCAGCATTTTATGTTGTGCTAAGTTATATGTGAATTGGACTGTCATTATTGAAAATTTATAAGCCCATTATGAGTTTAAAAATAACAAACGCTAAGTGGCTCATTGCATACATATATTTTCAACATTTTAGCAGAATTAAGAGCTATTAAATAAGCAATAAACAAGGAAATCGTGACTTCTGTATAAACACATGAACATACGCTATTGTTGATTTGATCAACATAATGAAGTTAAAAGTCTGTATCAAAA